>JAQZBX010087886.1:0-12786 GCA_029593785.1 Cabassous unicinctus | reverse complement strand
ACCTAATACAGTCCTGGCACAGACCAGGTGCTCAATCCTTGTTGAATGACTCAAAGAATTAATGAACTAGTGAACATGGGAACCACGAGAAACGAAGGCGAGACAAGAACACGAAGTGGGTGGGCAGTGGGTAGGAGGGTGTTTCTCTCTCATGTCACCTGAATTGGGTAGAATGGAAAGAGCTGGGTTTGAATCCAAAGAGAACAGTGATGGTGTTAACATGGACTAAGCTCTAACCCCCATTTTGAAGACAAATATGTTCTTTTCCCCTTAAAGCCAGGGATAGAGATGCAAAGAAAATAAAGTCAAGTGGTTTTTTTTTTTTACATTCTGTTTCAGGCTCAATCAACTGAACAAATAACGGAGTTTGTGAGATTAGTTCCTATGAAAGTTAGAAACAGTTCCACGAAAGAAAAAGCAAGCCGTTTCTACAGTGAACATCAACACTGGCAAGATTATAATTTATCTACATGTGAAGCACCAGAAAATCCACATTCCCCTCTAGTAATATAAGCACCATCACACAGGACGTCAGGTGGCAAAGCCCAAAGCCTGCTGCATACCCAGTTAGAAGCAGACCCAAGACCAAAAGGGAACCCACGCGGCTGCCTGGGAAAAGGTGTCCATCGGGTCCCTGACGGTTTAATTAAGTGGACTTTTACAGGAGTGTCCTGCTGGTGTCCTACCATGCCCCTGGGGCTGCTTCCTCCCAACTGGCCTTCGCCTGGTCCTTAACCCGAATTTTCCTTTCCTTGGCTTAACGCTTCCATATCTTAAGCTTAGTGTACCCTGAGATTTATTAATAAAGCACACTTATCCCTATGAAAAACACTGGGAAGACTGAATGAGACAATAATCACCTTTTTAAACTACCATAATAAAAACCTAAAGGTCCCACACTCAACTTTGGATTTTCTCCTCAAACTCTGTTCCCTGTCCAGTCCTTCCCATCTCAATAAACGGGTAGCTCAGGCCGAAAAACCTGTATGTCTTTGTTTAGTCCTCTCTCTCATAAACCAGATCCAGTTCATCACAGCCCCTTTCAGCTCTGTCTGCCCGGCACATCCAGAATCCGTCCCTTCTCACCATCTCCGCTGCTACCACGCAATCTGAGGCACCTTGATTTCTGGCCTGGACTTCTGAAAAAGCTTCTTACCTCACCTCCCTGCCTCCACCCTTGCCCGTTCACCTCACAACCTTTCTTATGAAAGGGTCCTTTCAAAAGAATTAATTTGAAGATTTCTCAGCAAAGTGCCCCACTGGCTTCCCATCTCCCTCAGGATAACCCTCCAGTGCCTGGAACATCTCTGAACTCATCTATCATTCTCCCCCTGCCTGTGCCTCAAACATACTACGAATGTGACCACCTCAGGGCCTTTGCACAGGCTGTTCTGCCTGGAGCAGATGTTCTTCCCCAGATGGTCGCATTGCTTCATTCGTGGCTCTGTGCAATTATAACTCGCCTGACAGGCGTTTCTTGGTTGCCTTATCTAAAATATCATGTGCCCCCCCATCACCCTGTCTCTCACCACTAGTATGTAAAATCACGGCAGCAATGACTTTATTTAGTGCCTTAAACTTCTCTGATACATAGCAGACACTCAAGTGCTTGTTGAATGAATGAATGAATGAATGAATGAATTCTAACATCCCTCTCCAACCACACTCAGCAAAAGAACATCTCTCCTAGATTTCTCAACCCAGAAAGTATGCGGCACCATCTGTGTCACCCAGATGGGTGGGGCCTGGAGGGTAAACACTCAGTTCCTGCTGTGCCATGTAATAACGTCCTTCCTCTCTGGTCCAGGAACCCAGGTCTTCCTTCTGCCAGCATCCCTGACGTTGTGGCAGGCTGACTTGTTAGCCTGTAGTTAAGGTGGAATCTCAGACTCCTCACGGTTCCCAGTGTGCGTGTTACTACATGCTAACGATCTGCAGGA
Source organism: Cabassous unicinctus (assembly GCA_029593785.1). NCBI lineage: Eukaryota > Metazoa > Chordata > Mammalia > Cingulata > Chlamyphoridae > Cabassous > Cabassous unicinctus. The sequence continues at coordinate 10,846 of JAQZBX010087886.1, read as the reverse complement.
GCACGCCCCACTGCATACGTATAAACCCAAGTGCAACGAATTCTTTGTACATACAAGACGTTCAGAAGACGTGTCTTCACTAACTAAAACTCTGCTTTATCATAAATGGTGAAGGGAATATTTCCCATTCCCAGCCAACTGCCGGCGTGTAAAGTCTAATCACTCGCTGAGTAAAGCCTCTAGTCACACCTTATACTTACACTCAGCCCTGGGGGCACACAAAGGTCTAAACAGGATAATTTCAAGGCAACAGTTATAAGAGGAAGTTAGGCTGAAAAGAGCATAAACGACCAGCAATTTAGGACTGGTTACGTTAAGGCACAACCTTGCAGTGGAATAAAGGTGCTGATTACAAACAACGTTTTAGAAGAATAAATTAATTTATTAACTACAAAGTTTAAATTTTCCCTGACATATAGGGTAAAAAAGTGAGAGATAAAACAAAATTTACAGAAAGATCCTGATCTTATTGTGTGTGTGTGTTTTGTGTGCAGGTAAAAGAACAAAGTACATCAAGATGGTAACTGTGGTTACCCCTAGATGGTGAGCGTACAAGTAATTTTTACTTTCTTCTTTCTGTTTTTATTCATTGACAATAGCTTATTTTGTTTTTGTAATTACTAACCCAATAAATGCTATTTTAAAAACCAGAGGCCCTCTCCAGCCCATCAATAGCAGCTTAAGATGCTAGCGCGGCATGACCTGGGCGGCTGAGCGGTAGCTCTTCACTCTAACCACTGCCACATTCGCACACACCGCCCCAAACACAGCCATCAAAGAGCAGTGCTTCATGGAAGTGAGAGCCACAGGGCTTTTGGTTTTTGTTTCCAACTGTCTAGTTAGAAATATCTTCAGAGATAAGCATTCTCAGAAGAAGACAGGAGTTAAATTGCAGAAAGCAAATGTGAGCTGGATAACCACCTATGTTAAAAATATCATTTATTAGCTACCTGAATGAAGAAAGACATCTCTTTACATATGTATAAACCAAATTTTGCAGTAAATTTCTTGCACATCTTAGACCCTCAGAAAACATGCTGTTTAAAATTCTGCCTTATCATAAATGGTGAAAGGAATATTTCCATTCCCAAACACTTGTAATAGCAGGCGTCTAAAGTCAAACATTCATCAATGGCATACTCTGCCCCATGAGGCCGAATAACCTCAATTTCCCACCACTTTTACATTCACCGAAGGGCTCTGCAGACATTGAGAGGCGCATACATTTGGTATGGCACGAGCAGGTAATATATAAAGCAGGTAATATTAAAGCCGCATACAAATATTCCTACCTATTTGGGGACCTTTCCTCCTCCTGTGATAAACGGTGAGAAAAGACACGGCCTGGTCACGGGTATAACTGGACTGCTTGGGAATTCACTGGGACTACTGCTTTACAGTAAGTTAGGTCAACCTGGCACCAGGCTACTTTTAGCTGGACTTAGGGGCCACTTAGTGCCCTGCAGTGTCTCACCTTTAATCATTTCTAGCCCAGTTATCGTAATAGTGCCCTTTTGTTCAAGGAAAGGATTATGTCCCCCGTTTACACAGGCTGAATATGTGTAAGTCATTTCAAGGCAGTGACTCTACTCCATTTATAAAGAGCCAGTCAGGTTTGAAAATGAAAAAGAGCCACCCAACTTCATTTCCTTCTCCATCGCAAGCACAGGAGGAAAAGTAAGAGCCATTAATATAAAGAACCATAAACATAACAGCTAACGGAGTTCACAGGGAACTCAGAAACTCCTCGTGCTTTAACCTGAAACTGAAATGTTAAAATACTTCACGAGATGAAGACAAATCTCCTGACTAATAACAGAGCTGGATAATAATTTATTTTTTAACAATGTGGAAAATAGCTACCAGAGAATCAACAAAGCTTTTTTATCTCTGCATTAGGCCTTTTTTTAAGAAAAAGCAAATGAAAGGAAAACGCAGGCTGCTGTAGTGAGCCACCAGCCAACAGGCTCCTTAACATAAAAGAGAACAGAATTTCTCTTCATTAAACACACCGCAAAGTCTGCTTCCACGCACAAAACTGCCTGGGACAAAGGTGGTGAACTCAACTGACCATTTTCTTCTGCAGGTGGGAGGGGATTTTCTGCTGAGTTCAAACGGGCTCTACCTACCTCCTCTTAATAGCTAACTGGCTGAATTTACCAGTTCCCCCAAACGTGACGTTAAAGGCACGTAGCTGGAAGCACAGCTTCCGAAACAACTAATTCTGAAAGCTAACATTTCACTGGCTTTTATTCCTCCACCCACTTACCCACCCACATATATGCGTGTGCATGCATATATATATATATTTATATCAGGAAGAAGAATGTGTGGTTATAATAAAGATATTTATATGTGTGTATGTGTACGTATGCATATAGATATTTTTTTCTAATTATGTCAGGCAGAAGAATGTGCGGTTATTATAAAGATATTTATCCAGGAGCACAGTTATACCCACACGGGTCCCTCAGAATTCAGCCTGGGTCTGGCACCAGAAGAGCCTCACTGGCCTGAAAAGTCTCCTGCATCTCTGCGGCACTAAATGATCAGCCTGGATGGCTGCCATACTGTGTGGTCAAGGGAACTTGGCTTTTGAATAAATAAATTAGCCCTTTCTGATAGTTTATGGCGCAAAGCCTAATCGCCTGGTGTGACCCAGGGAAAATTCCACTTTGAGCAAATGCTCTTCAGTTTAAGTACCCCGCGACATACGGCAACCGGATCTCTGAAGAAGCCACCAAACTTTCTCAGGATGGTAGAAACCTTGGGGAAAGCAAAAGAATGTAAATGAGTTAAACCCAATAGGGAGCTCGAAATCCTTACCTCGAGCAATACCGAGAGTTAATTCTGTGCCTGTTCTAACAAAGATAGTTTTACACGAATCATCCACACTTGACTAAGTTTGAGGCTACCAAAAACAAAAATCAGATTGTAAGCCTTGAAATCCTGTGGCAACCACGGGCTATTAAAGCAGCCAGCTACACCCCTTAGTAAAATGTTAGCAGTCACTTAAATTTCTCTTTCATTAACTGAAACACAAGTAGCTAAACACGGGTATGACAGCTGCCCTAATAAACTCCCACATTTTATAAAATGTTTAATAACAAGAGTATTCTCACTGCTACCTAAGCTAAAAAACACTTCCCGTACTAGAGAGGTAGACAGGGGCGCTGGTATTTTCCTGACGGCATATTCCCAAATGATAGCACTTTCAAGCCAGAAGAGACGTTAGAGAGCATTTACTCCAGCCCCTCGTTGTAAGGATTCGCAAACAGGACCAGAGAGCTGAAATGTTCCAGGTCACGGAGCTATTAGTAGAAGTAAGCTCTGAACTCTCTCAGCTCCCAGGCCAGCACGCCACACACCGACCCACCCAAGTCACAGCGACGGCTCTCCTCGGTCCATCTCCAGACTAGCCACTCGCTCGTCCAGAGGCTGCACACTGACCAAAACTGTCACCACCGGGGCACCAACCGCCTAGAGCTGAGCACCTTTTCCTCAGCGTTAACTTCTCTACTGCACAACCTCGAGTCTTATACGGGGTCAATTTCCCTCAAGGACATAATAGAAAATTCCAAACTTGGTAGTATTACAGAAAATCAAAGCCACAAAGTTTATTTTCTCTTTTTATTTTTCAGGATGCCCAACTCTACCAAAGGAGAATCTGCGCTTTTCATCCATGCTGGGTGTCATCTTAACAGGAATTAGATTTCATTCTCTGATCCCCAATGCTGGCCGCATTCCTGCAGCGTGTGATATTGACAAAGGCTCTGTCGTTTAAGCGTGTCCCTCACTGGCAAGTGAGGAAGACAGTGTGTCCCGCACAGACACATAATTCACAGTCAGCAAAAAACTGCCAGGGATGCGTAAACGGGCAGGGGAACACCGGCACGGTGCGGACTGGGCACCACAACAAGCCCCTGACACTATGCGTGGAGCTGCTATGGGAAGGAGAAAACGGATTCACCCCGAAGCTGACCCAAGTTCATCGCGCCTGCGTGACTGTCAAATGGGGTTTTAGTGTGATGTTGACAACCAGGAATGGAGTGCAAGGTTCTGATGCAAAACAGAACTGGAAACAAAACTCTATTCTTTAATCTTACAACCCTTCCTCGTGCCTTTTTTTTCCTCTTTCCATTCACTAAGTAACACTTTAACCAAATAATGCGCCTAAAATAAAAACAAACACAGGAAGTTAATTCAACCGAAAAACTTGCAGGAATATTAAACGCGGGTCCATGGAAAATAGGAAGTTTTGATGCCTCCCATAAATCAAAGGCTCCCTGGCATGTGAGATTTCAAAATCGATCATCACGTCCTCAACTCTCAGTAAGTCCTCGGTGAGAGAGAGACTGTTTTCTCTGGACAAGTGGAAGCCTAAGTGTAAATTCCAGGTCCCCAAGCCGATCCCAAACACGGACCGAATGCTCCCTCAGAAGCCCCCAGGCAACCCGGTTTACAGGTGCAGGGAGTGAGGGTGGGGTGCCAGCTTCCGCTCGGGGAGACCCAGCTCCCCGCACGGCCAAGGGCGTCACCCCCACGGAGACTCCCTGCTCCAGGGAGCTTTCAGGAGCAACATGGGCACGACTCCTTACAAGGCACCAGGAGAGCTTTCAGACCCAGGGTCTGGGGGCTTCGGGGGCTTCGGGGGCTTCAAAGCCAATGGCAGCGTTTTGTTTCTTTGCAAACAAGGTGTTCGGAGGACACCACCACCCTTCTTAGGGCTGATTCCGCCTTCCGTGGCCGTGTGCCACTGACACTAATAACCACGCATTGATCCGGCTCTGAGGTCTAGGGGAAAAGCTTTCTATTTTTGCTTTCCCTAATAGGCACAGCCAACAGAGCACACCCCAGCAGGCAGGGCTCTAATTTGCCTGGCATCAGAACAAAGTCTGTTGAACTGTTTCTTATATTAGGCTATAATTGTCGCCAGCACTAATGAGCCAAATTTACATTCTGGGAGAAGGGCATGAGTCCTCATTTCCAAATAAGTAAGGTCAGAACTAGTTACGTTTCCACACAAAAAATTTATACCCAGACATAGCTCAGAGTCTGTTTCCATCATCCCTTGGGGAAGGGAAGATGGCCTTTAAATATTTATTTAAATATACGGAACCCAAGGAAGGGAGGTCCTGCTTCCCTTCTCGGCAGCACCTGCCTGACTCAGCTTGCGTCTCTGCTCGCAAGTCCCTGACTTCACCCCGACCTGTTCCACCTTCTCCCACTGTGAAAATGAGGATATTGCCAAATCACTCATGCACACCTAGCTACACTCTGTATACACACTTACCACACATACACACCCCCACGTAAAACAGCCCGCCTTGCCACGCTTGCCTGCAGCGACCCTCCTCACTTCTCCGCTCTCCAGGTGGCCACTCGGGTCCTGCGTGTCCCTGCCCACCTTTCGGCAATGAAGGGAGCCCTGTACCGAGAAGAGGAGGAACGGGAAAGACAGAAGGGGCCAGGGGCTGGCTCTCGGCCACAATCCCACAATCCCGGCAACTTCTTTATTAGTTAGACTCAGTCTCCTAAAACGGCTGCTTGTTACCACTAAAAACTTGGACCAGGAGTGCCTGGAGTGTTGAAGGCAAGAAGCATTAGCAGACCCATTCGTTCGGGTCCAGCTACACAATCCTAGTGCCAAGCCTTATCCAGGTGCTGTAGTTGGGAGGTTCATCCTCACTAAGGCTTCTTGGGAGGAAGGGAAATTACTACCATTTGCGATTCTCATCCTTCATTTCATGGACGACACCAAGCCCAGTGAATACCTTCAGATCCCTTAACTGTGGTGACATTAGAGAATTTTACCTATTTTGCTTCACAGTAACGGGCGATGCATAGGACAAGTGCAGATTTTGCAAACAAAAATACAGGACACCTCGTTAAACTTGACTATGGCACAGGATGCATTACCACTAAAAACTTACCTATTGTTTATCTGAAATTCAAATTTAACTGGGCATCCTACATTTTATCTGGCAACCCTAATGTTGACCAGGACCTGAGAAAACAAAGATGACCTCCATGAGCTGCCTGCCTGGTGAGAGAGTGAGACCTGAAGAAGCGCCATCCAGTACCAACTAGGAAGGATAAAGGAGGGATAGAGGCACTGGCCAGGCACTTTGGGGAACAGAGGTGAAAGAGCAATCAAATCCTCATTGGAGGCACGCAAATTTCTCTATCCTTCACAGTGAAAATAAACGGAATCCTGATTCACGAACGCACTAAGCGTTGCCACTGCTCTTTGCTGACTGGACGTCAGCCACCATTTACCCTTCAGGAGCCATACCCACAGCGTGAGGTAAACACCGAGCTAGGCTGAAGTTCCCAAAACTTCCAGGAATTGCCTTACCCAAAGCTGTGTTGACAACCTCACAAGAAGCCATGTAGAAACAGGAGAAGAATTCAGAAACTCATGGCACTTCGATTTCATGTGTAAACCAAAAACCCAAACAACCGCGCAGAACATTTATTATGCTTTCTGCCACTATTTGCATGAAAGCAAGTTACTGTCATCTAAAAGGAGTCAGGTTTGAAAAGGACTAGAAAACACAGTGAGTTGTTTACAATGCCAAAGAGTCTTCACTTGTGAGTCTGGAGGGCTGGCAAGGCGAAAGCTCACCTGGTTCAGAACGTGAAAGAAAAGCCGAGTCCATTTAAAATGGCTTTAAACTCTACTTGGACAACAAATGATTTGCGAATCGGGTAGCGCCAAGTGGAAAGCGGTAAGGTGCTCCAGTGAGGGAGCGGGAAGGGGAGGCATATGTAGGGAACGTGGAAGCAAGCGAGGAAACGTTCTGATCGTACATCTAAGCTGCACTGTCTTATATTAGCTGGTTTCTGGTGGAAAGCCCCTTTTTAAGGTGCCTATTTTTGATTGGCTGGTACTAAGATTTTATTTTTAAGTACAGCAGGCATTCACGGAAAGGCAGCCTCTCTCAAGTTTCAATTCTGCTACTGGAGTTTGTCAGTCACCCCAGTCTAATGGTCTCCTGGATTTTATTTTAACAAGAACTATGATTTTGAAGACTGTCTTCTCCTGCGATGAGAGACTCCCCACACTCTCTCTTGTGCACAACTCTGAAAGTAAGATTTTTTGGCCCATATTTGGTAAACTAGCTCTCTTTTGCTATCATTAGCTCTTTTTGCACCAGCAGACAAAGGCACAAGAGCAGACTGGTCAGCAAGGGTCAAGCGAGGACAGTGCTGAAGAGGCCTGCCCAGGCCCACGTCCTTCTGCCCAGACCCACGTCCTTCTGCCCAGACCCACATCCTTCTGTCGTCACGGTGCTCGGCAGGCGAGATCCAAGGCGGCCGGTGCAGAAACTGCTCTAGGTAGAAGTCATCCCGAACCTTCCCCTGAAGAGCTAATTCATTTCCCCTTGATTCTGAAATCATGGGAAAGAAAGAAGAAGAAGGGCAGGGAGGAAAGAAAGCAAGGAGGTGACAGGTAGGCAGGATGCATTTATCTCCTTCTAGAAGTCTCTTAGGCCCCAGGGACAAAAGGGCAAAGTGCATTAGGCGAAGCTTTGAGATCCATTCATGGGAAACCCAGAACATATTTTATAATAAAGACGATAATTCAGAGACTTAAAACTGGGTAAATAGCCTACTATTATGTCACTCACCGGGTCTCATATTTCAGTATTAAAAATCCTAACACTTTACAAAATAAAACTGGCCCTTCATTCCTACCCTATTCATCTTTGCATGCCCAGCACGGAGCACATCATGGCATCTAGCAGACGTTCAATGATGTCTGATAAATTAATGAGTTAAAGGAAATGCCAACCCTGTAAACCAGATTCCCTACCATCGGCACCCAGGGTTTATTACTGTGTCAGGAAACTTTGCAGTCCCGTGGTTTTGTTCATATACTTCCATAACATGATGTTCTAGGTGGTAAAGAGAAATAAGTATACTTGCATTCTCACCTTTCAAAGCCCAGCATTAAAACTTACTCAAAACTAGGCACCTTTACTAATCAGAAAATGAAAACATTTTTCATAATATCAACAACAACAAAAAAGTCAACCTCTTTCTGGTTTCATTTTGGAGGCAGTGGAGGGGGAAACATTTTTAGAAAGCATCGCCCAGTTCTAAAAAAAAATCTTTAAAAGCCAAAAACCTATTTAGCCCATTATAGCATAAAAAACAACACTAGCAACAAAAAAAAACGACATCAGTTTGGAGTTTCATTAAGGCCTGAGAAAGTTCAGGAAAGATCAGGAAATGGATCTTTCACAGGTGTGGCCCCACTGCTCCACTATTTAACGGTTACTCCAACTTTCACTGGTAAAGCAACATATAGCAAGTCTGCTCCTACTTTAACGTCCCACTCAGAGCTCCTATTCCATAATGAGCCCCTCCAGGCCAATATGTGCCAACTTTTTCTGCCTTGAAATAAGCGTGTAAATGTTCTGGGCGTGGGTGCTTTCTTCCTCCTCTTACCCCAACCACGCTTAATAATGTATACAGGTGGTTCATGAATAAAACCATGCATACCGTTCAAATATAATATGCATATAGGTAGTACATACGATATAAGTATTATATATAAAATCAGAAACAAAACTGTACTGACAACTGCCAAGTGAAATGAATATAAGTAACAAAATTTATTCTGAAAGAATTTTAATTAAAAACAATGTGTTCAAAAATAATTTGGTCTTCTGTTTTGTAAATTCAGTGGCCATATAACCATCTTTTTAACTGTTAACCTCATAAAAGGTGACTTGTGCAAATTAATTTTAGAATATCTAAAGCCTAAAGCAAGGTCTCCTCCACATTTGATCAAGTTCCATCTGCTGATCTGCCCCACTGGTTGATACACACATTGCTATCAGGAATGCTACCTACTACCACCAGCTTTGAGTAAAATGTTTTCTAAACAGATTGAGGAAAACCAGGATGACTCAAATACTTGGGCTGCACCAAAAAGAACGTGGCATTCAATGACGTCTGGGTACTGAGCTGGGTCGTTTGCTTGCCTCCAAGCCTGATACCCCTGGGCCCATCCCAGAGCAACGGCCAAGGTCCAGTGTCTGAACGCCAGCTGGGTGGGGGGCAGGGGTGGGCTGTGATTCAGGAAGCAGGACAAGAAGGAAGGAAACTGCTTACTAAGCACCTGCTGGGGGCTGGCATTCTGCTATGCACTTGCACACACAGCATTTGATCTTTACAACAGTCCTATGAAACAGATTTTATTTTTTATAACAAAACAGACTTGACCCTCATGTCACCTAAATATATCACATGACTCTTTTTTCACACCTCTTTTGATTACCCTTACTACGCAAGGTAATGACATTAAATGGCCTGTCCACTTTTGGAAGCTAAGAGGGGTTTAAAATCGAGTTATTTTACTAGCACCTACAGCCACAGACTAGGTTTATGCCACGTAAAATGATGACGCAAAGCGATGATTACAGCTGTATTTTAAAATGCTTATGCCTTTTAGGCGATGGATATGTCCATTACATTGATTGGTGATGGTTTCACAGGTGCATACACATATGTCAAAACATCAAATTGTATACTTGGAATCTATGCAGTTCATTGTATGTCAACTGCATATCAAGAAAGCTGTGTTTAAGAAAGGTTTATGCCCATGGAGCAGACCTGAGAAGAAATAAAGGAAAGTGAAAATACCCATATTGATAACACCTTCAAAGTAAAAAAAAGTCATACAATGAATACAGGCTAGATTTCTCTACACAGCATTTCTCAAAGTATATTCTACATGTTACTCGCTCCAAGATATTTGTTGTGTGCCCGTGCACACGCATGCTCGCACACTTACACCTCCCAGGTTCAAAGGTCGAAATCTGAGAAACGTTCGATTAAACAAGGCTAACCATGTTCCTTAACTGTGAAACTTCTCAGAGGCTTTCATATGCTAACATGTTTAGCTTTTTGAATCAGCTCTGTAAAATATAGATTTTCTCAGATTAATCTGACCAGAAACCCTTTTGCAGAGGGTCTCCTGGGACTAATAATCTATAAAACGTACTTTGGGGGAGCCCCTGCCATGGCTGTTTGAAATTCTTTTATAAATCCCAAAAAGCGAAAGATTATGTTTGTGAACTAATCCATTCCTGTGGATGTAAGACCCTTTCAATTGGACCACGTCAGTGAGGCGTGACTCAGGTTGCGTCCCCACCTTCTTGCTGGGTCTGATATTAATGGAGACACACAAGAAAAAGACGCTGTCTTATTTGCTCCTGCAGTGTGAGAGAAAGGACTCCAGTTTCGCCCACAGCTGAGCTGCAAGGAGAGAAGCCCCCGAGAGGCTGGAGAAATGAGCCATATATGCCTGATAGCTTGCAGCTGAACTTGGTAAGAAAGCCAAGCAGCCAAGACTGATAGAGGAGGCCCAGAAAGAGACAAGCTGAGCACTCGGGTTGTCTCACAGCTGAGGTCCAGGAGCTGGGCTCTGAGAGATGGTGAGAATGGAGGGGAAGGCAGAGACCTTGGCAGAGATGGGCACCATCTTGCTTTGCCACGTGGCTGGACAACAGGATCAACAGCAGCTGACTGGTGGGAAAGCATCTCTGATGGTGCCTTGATTTGGATAGTTCACAGCCTCAGAACTGTAAGCTTTTACCCCAAATAAATTCCCTTTACAAAAGCCAACCCACATCTGGTACTTTGCGTCGGCAGCCCTTTGGCAAACTAAAACATGGGGAACCCCTGCTCTAATCGCAGACTCACGGTTCTGCGCTGACGGGGACTGTGAAGATCATCGGAACTGGGGCTCTCAGAGCCGAGCCCAGAGTGTGACTCACGACCTTGGCCCTCACCCTTACTCTTCAGCAGCAACACTCAGAGGCTCTAAAGA
>JAQZBX010087885.1:0-12812 GCA_029593785.1 Cabassous unicinctus | reverse complement strand
CCCCCCCCCCCATTTTTGCTGTTTCTGTGTCCATTCAGAGGGCAACTCTCTGTGTCCATTTCCTGCCCTCTTTTCTCATCCTTCTCCTCCTGTTTTCACTGGGATTCAATCCTTGGAATCTCAGACATGGGAGAGAAGCATCCTACCACCTATGACACCTTAGTTCCTGGTTTTTCGGTGCATCTCATCTTGGCTTTCCCTTGTGTGACTCTCCTGTTATGTCATCTTGCTGTGTGGCTTGCGGGGCCTGGTGGCTCACCCATGCAAAGGACCAAGTGGCTCACCTGCTCATGGGGCCTGAAAGTTTACCTGCAGTTGGGGCTTGATGGCTCATCCACTCATGGGGTCTGGTGGCACACCCACACCCAGGGCCTGGCAGCTCATCAGGTTGCAGGGTCTGGCAGCACACCCAAGCACGGGGCCTGGTGGCCCACAAAACTTGTATATTTTTCCTTTTTTTCTTTTTACCTGGAGGCCCCAGGGATCAAACCCAGGTCCCTCCATATGAGAGACAGATGCCCAACCACCAGAGCCACATCTTTCCCCCTGCTATATCACTTAAGTTTGACCAAAGATATCCAGAGTTACAGTCTTTTCCCATAGACGATGGTCATATAATAAATCAGGCTTAGTTTATCACCAATTCTGAAAACCAGACCTAGGGAGAAAAACTAGGTCTGGGGATACATGCATGGTTTTAATATAGTAAATGTTTAGCCTACCCTGATTATCACAGAATCAGGACAGTGAGAATATTACATCTTTGCCTTTCTAAGCATGCTTTCTCTAGCCCAGCATCCCCTAAAGATGACCTAGTCTTTATGTACCTCTTGTAAGCAGGACTCACCTTATCAAGAAGTTGACATTTCTTATCAATCAGGGCAGCTAGTGTGTCTGCAAGCTGTTTTTCATATTTTATATGAACCCGGCTTCTAACAGACTGCTCAAGTCTGAACAATAGGAGACCCACCAAAATGCTGAAGAAAGTTTGAAATGAACCTGAGTCCCACTGGAGGCTGTGGAATGGGAGGTATGGACTAGTGTCATTGCACTCCATCACCACTTCTTAAAGCACCCCTAGGATCATGCAAAAGACAAGCTCCACAGAGCACTACAGGCCTTCCATGGCACTGATGCCTTCTCAGGACTCTAGCTAGTAACCCTGTATCCACAACAAACCCCAGAGAACTCCCCAACATTCTGCCTGGAATCTACAAACAACTGACAGCCCAGCTGCTCATCATTGAGGTGGTCAGTGGGGGAAAGATACTGAAAATAAAATGTGCTTGTCTCCATTACACTTTCACAAGCAATCTTCTCTCTTTTTCTCTTATTGTCTGTTTAAAACTGATTTAAAATTTAAATACGGTTAATGTATTGATTTGAACTGAATGACATCAATTTTTCAAAATTTCATTCCCTTCTACAGTATCCAATCACCCTATGAAGATACAAATCATTTCTAATAATCTGGAAAATCATCCCTATATGCTTCAAAAATAACCATCTCCCAACATATTCACTCTCATTCTGATTTTCTATCATTATACATTCATTTCATCATATCTTGAAATTCATAAAAATGAAATAAATTGGAGTTTACATTTTGGTGCCTTTATAATTTCCTTAAAATATTGTTTTGAAATTCATTCTTGTTCTATGGTGGATCAGCTGTTCCCTCATTTTTATTTTTGAGACCTTTGTCATTGAATGAGTATATTACAAAATATTTATTCACGTTCAATATTTGGGTCCTTCAAGTTTAGAGTATTATGACCTAAAGATACTGTGATTATCCATAAGGACATGTATTCATTTCTCCTGGGTGATAGAAAAGGAAAGCTTAATCTCAAATGATCCTTCACATCCCACTAATTGCTGCATCGCATCAGCTGCATTGGGGACATTTGATTCCTCTGTACTTCTTGAAGGGCTCCCATCACTTACTTCTGGTTCACCACATTCTCCTTTTTCTTTTTATCATATGGATGCTCTAGCCTTTCCATCTCAGTCTCCTCTGATGGTTCCTTTTTTTCCCCAAAAATATCTCAGCATTAGTTTTCCTCAGGGCTTCAAAATTCAACCTCATTCCTGTTTTGGAAATTGATTCACTTCATGATCATGTGGTCCCTCTTGGCTTTAAGTACTAGCTATACTGATATGAGAACTAGCTTTATTTATCTAATCTATTTTTTCTACACAGTTCACATTTACACAGAGCTCTATCCAGGATGTCCCACTTCTGTGTCTAGTGTGCCTATGCCAAACTCTAGATTCTTTACAAAACCTCCACCTCCTTGGTCTCTCCCTTTTACATGTACAACCGTTCCATCCTGGTAGGTGTCCTGGCTAAAGTTTTGTGGACCTCCTTGACTTCTCTCTTTCCATGTTACATCCATCCTTCACATCCTGTGCTCATCTGACCCTTTTTCCTTTCCCTCCTCCCTTCTACCCTGGTTAGATCCAACTTCATCTCAGACAACATGAGCACGGTTTCCTCCTAATATCTTCCTTCACCTCCCTCATGCCTATAATTTCTTAATTCATGAAAAAGAAGTGTATTTTTCTGTTTGCAGTGTTTTATATATATGCCTTAAGTAAAAGTATGCAGTATATATGCATTAAGAAAAATTTATGATTCATGATAAGGAGGCAGTCAGTATCATTGCTGATAATTTTTCTTCCTATTCCATCACTTGCTGAGAGAGCAGTTCCAAAATCTTCTATTAACATCTGGGTTTGGCACTTACATGTAATTCCGTCAAGTAGTGAAGGCAAGCAAGTAGGTGCACATGACTTTTAAATTGTTATATTTTTCTGGTAATTTAGACATTTTAAAAGTATGAAGGTACACCACATTTCTGGTACTTTTTCCTTAATGTTTCTTGTATTTTCTTTTATCATACTGATACAAAATTTGCTGATAATTGTCTTTTTTGGTGATTACATAAAATCCATGTTTTACTGCCAAACTTGGTGTTTTCCTTGGATAATTTTTTTTTTAGCAATGTATCTGGGATTGAACCTTGTATATGGGATACTGGCACTCAACCATTTGGTCTACATCTGCTTCCCCTTATATGGGTTTTAAAATAAAACTGTTTTTTTTTTTTAAAGGTACTTAGGTTACATTAATTTTACACAAAAGATATGGGGATTCCCATATGCCCCACTCCCCACACCTCCCACACCCTCTCACATGAACAGTCTTCAATAATGTGGCACACTCAATGTAATTGACAAATGCATCTTGTGGCTTAGTCATTAAGCATGGATCATGTTTCACATTGTAGTCTACAATCTCTCCCACAGAGTTCTGCATGCTATGTGATGATATAAAATGGCCTATATCTGTCATTGCTACATCACTCAGGATGATTCCCAAGTCACAAAAAATCCCTTGTATTACAACTGTTTTTCCCTATCCCTGCCCCCAGAGTCTCCAGTGGGCACTGGCTCCAAATCAATGTTGTAATTTCTTCCAATGCTAGAGTCACAATATGTCTATAGTAAATACCAGTAAGTCCACTCTAGTCCATACCTCTTCCCCAATCCCGAGGATTCTGGGATGGTGATGTCCACTCCACCTCCAATTGAGAGGGGGCTTACATCCCATGGGGAAGTTGGATGGGCTATGCTGCCTGCAGCTGCAGACTCTCGCCATTCCCTGGTATGGCCATTGTCCATCATCGTCTCCTTGCCAGTTGTCCTGGGTTAGCCGAATGTGCTGTACAGTAGGGTTTGCAACTCCATTGAGGTTCTGGGACCAGCTGGGACATGGACATCCCAAAGACTCGAGTCTCTGGATGTATACCTACAAACTCCAGCACCAAGTATAGGTTTAAAGAGAAGGGGCAGATGAGCCATGTGCAGGGAAGACACAATTGAGTCCAACTCTGTCACTCTCAGGAGCACAAACTCCAAAGTAGGACCCACTGGCAAGGCACCAAACTCTGGAACTATACCCCTGACCATAGGACCAGGGTTTCTCCAGAGCCATCAGGAGCCCCACTATTTAGGGTAGTGTCCACTTTGGAAGTCTATGAGATCCTGCTGAGGTGTGCATAAGCATTACCTATGGGATGACCTCCCGAAACACTTTGAAGTCTCTTAGCCATATAAACTCATTTGTCTTTACTTTAACCCTTTTATTTGATGTCTTTTTCCAGTTGCATTGCTAGTAGGTGCTTGGTAGCAATCCCTTAGTGCTAGGGAGGCTCATCTCTGGGAGTCATGTTCCAACGCAGGGCAGAAGGTAATGAATTCATATGCTGAGTATGGCTTAGAAGGAGGTCCCATCTGAGCAACAAGGAGGCTCTCAGGAGGCAACCCTTAGGCACCCCATAACAATAGGCTAAGTTTTAATTTCAAGTGCAAAGTCTCATAAGCTTAGTCATCCATATCAAATGTCCATCAGTGGATCATCCTGCTTCACCAGTCACTGCCCCTGCACTTGGGGGACTGTTGCTGCTCCCTTAGAGAATGTGGCAGTGCCCTCCAGAGTGGGAATTCAGTATTCTCTCAGTGATTGTGTGAGTCTCTCCCCACTGTGAAAATGTCCCATGAACATCTGAACATTTTTACATATCTTATATATATGCTTAGGTGAACTTTCTCCCATGCATCCCCCATCACTGTCACCCCAAACCAATGATCCTCACCCACCCCACTTGCAACCCTTCTGTGATCCAAATCTTCTTCAAAAATGAAGCCATTAATATAGCTGAATACAATTAATAGGAAAATGAAACAATAGTGATAAGTTTAAATATAAGAGATAAAGTACATATAATTTTTTTAAAACTAAAAATAAAATTAAATGATTGGGATATTTTAAAAAATGAAACACATTTAAAAAAACATTTTTTGGCATTTTGCCTTTCACCACCACAATATCTGATGTCCTGTCTGTACCTTGGCACCTTCCCCCACTCATTTCCCAGTGTCTCACTGTTTTTTCATTTTGTTTTCAAAGTTTTAGGTCATAGCAAAATCCCACAAAGAATACAGGAGACTCTTATATACCCAACATACCCCCCCTTTCTTCCCCTCTGTATTAATAACTTTTTATATGTGGATTGTACCTTTGTTATAACTGATATACAAATAGTGAAAAATAGCTACTAAACATGGTCAATGATTTACCTTATGGTTTACATTTTAGACCGCACACTTTTATAAATTGTGATATTTACCATGTCCTGTGTCCATCATTGTAAGATCATGTAGAACATGTCCATTGCCCACTAAATAATCCCTGTTTGATCTTTTCTATTCCTCCCTTCCCATCCCCTTGGAGTCCATGGCAACACCCTGGCTTCTCTCCTTGGATGACAAGACTCATAGTTACATGCAACAAAACTGAGGTCTTGACACACTGATTTGTCCTCCCCTACTAGGAACTGCCCATGCTCTCAATAGACTCTCACCTGTCTATTTGTGAACAAATCAGTCCTCCTGAGGATGGGAGTCCAACTCCTTCCCACTCATTATGTGGGTCTCCACCCACTGATACAACACATTATGACAGAATTTTCACACACACACTCCCTAGAAGCCTACTCCAGGTGTGCCCTGTCCTGAATGCCTTCCACATCCAACACCCTAAACCAGTAACCCTTCCTTGTCTTATTGCCATAAGAGCATTGCCAACTTTATACTTTCAACACATACCCGCAGTTCCCCAATGTTCACCTGGTCCTTCTCCCAATCCTTCCCCTGTACCTTGGACCTTTCAACCCACACTTTTCAAGCTACACATCAGTCGATCCTGCAACACCCAACCCAAAAATATCACTACCCTCCTGTCATATCCCTTCAATATGCAACTACACACTTTCACCTTACCAGAGATTATGTCTGTATGGGTGTTGGCTTGCAACCTTCCTCTCGCTTTCTTTTTCATGTAAACATATCTTCTAGACAACAGCTCTCTGAGTCTGCTCAATTTGCTTAATTCATATCAGTGAGGTCATGTACTATTCATCCTTCTAGGCCTGGCTTGCTTCACTCAAAATAAGGTCCTTAAGATTGAACCATGTAATCCCATGTGTTAGGGTTTTATTCCTTTTTACAGCTGAGTAATATTCCATTGAATGTATATACCATGTTTTGTTTATCCATTCATCTGTTGATGGGCACCTGGATTGATTCCAACTTTTGGCAGTAGTGAATAATGTCACTATGGACATTGGTGTGCATATATCTGTTTGTGTTTTCCTTTCAATTCTTCTGGGTATATGCCCAGCAGTGGAGTTCCTGGATCATAATGAAGTTCTATAGTTAATTTTCTGAGGAACCGCCAAACTGTCCTCCACAATGGCTGGACCATTCTACATTCCCACCAGCCGTGGATGAGGGTTCCCATTCCTCCATATCCTCTCCAACACTTAGAGTCTGCTGTTTATTTAATAGCCACCATTCTAATTGGTGTAAGATGGTATCACATTGTAGTTTTGATTTGCATTTCCCTAAGAGCTAGTGATGTTGAGCATCTTTTTATGTGCTTTTTAGCCATTTATATTTCTTCCTTGGAGAAGTGTCTTTTCAGGCCGATTACCCATTTTAAAAAATAGTTGTTTGTCTTTTTATTTTTGATGTATAGGATTTCCTTACACATGCAGGATATTAGGCTCCTATCAGATATACAGCTGCCAAATATTTTCTCCCGTTGTGTAGGCTGTCTTTTTACTTTCTTGATAATGTCCCTGAGGTGCAAAAGTTTTAATTTTGAGGCAACCCCTTTTATCTATCTAGTTATTTATTTATTTTTGCTCTTTGTACCTTGGGTGTAATGTTCATGAAACCATTTCCTATTAATAGGTCCTGTAGATGTTTCCCTACATTATCTTCCAAGGTCTTAATGATCTTGGTTCTTATATTTAGATCTTTGATCCATCTTGAGTTGATTTTTGTATAAGGTGTGAGATGGTGTTCCTATATATTATTCTTTTGGATATGGATATCCAGTTCTCCAAGCACCATTTGTTGAAGAGGTCATTTTCTCCCAGTTGAGTGGGCTTGGTGGCCTTGTTAAATATCAGAAGACTGTAAATGGGAGGATCTATATCAGAAGTCTCAATTCGGTTTCATTGGTCAGTATGTCTCTCCTTGTGCCAATGCCATGCAGTTTTGAGCACTGTAGCTTTGTAGTATGTTTTAAAGTCAGGTAGTGTGATACCTCCAGTTTCATTTTTCATTTACAGTATGACCTTGGCAATTTGGGGTCTCTTACCCTTCCACATAAAATTTGCAGTTAGTTTTCCAATTAATTAAAAAATTATGTGTTGAATTTGGATTGCCTTAAATCTATAGATTTGTTTCTGTAGGATAGACATATTAATGAGGTTTAGTCTTCCTATCCATGAACAGGTAATATTCTTCCATTTATTTAAGTTTTCTCTTTTTTCCTTTAACAGTGTTGTGTAGTTTTCTGTATATAAGTTCTTTACATCTTTAGTTAAATTTGAGTATTTGATTTTTTTAGTTAATATTGTAAATGATATTTTTCTTGAGTCCCTCCTCAGATTGCTCTTTAACAGTGTTATTTTAAATCCTTTTGAAAATTTTGATTAAGTGGAATATTTGTATGAATATGATTACTGTTCACATTTAAATTTAATCTTCTTTATTTTCATGCAGTTCCTATTTGTCCTCAGTGTTCAGTACTGTTATTTTTCTCCTAAATGACTTCTTTAGCACTTAGTTTTTATTCAATCTTGTCTCTTTTATTTAGAAAATGAACACTATTTTTATATTCTTTTAGTAGTTACCTATGAAAATACAATATTTTTCTTTGCATTATCAAATCTAAAGTTAACATAATCTATTATCCATTTGCAAGATGATACATCATTGTAATTAGAGAAGTTGTAAGTCTTACTGAAAATCATGCAAGAAATAGAGAGTTCCAATATAACCTCCCATACACATACTGCTTCCCTATTATCAACATAGTGCATGTGTGTGGAAACTTTGATCATTTGTTCAATAAGGTCTTTTGCCCATTTTTAAATGGATCATTTGTGTTTTAGTGTTGAGCCTTAGAATACCTTTATAATTATGGATATTTAAACCTATCATATCTGTGATATCCAAATACTCTCTCCCTTTAAGCCAGCTGCCTTTTCACCCTTTCAGACTTTGCCTGTACCTCATACCTTAAAGAAAAATTAACTGAAAATGCTCAAAGCCTTAAAGATAAGTGATAGGACCATAAAACTTAAAGAAGAAAATGTGGAGAAGCATCTTCATACCTTGGGCTGGGGAAGGGTTCCTTATTTACACTCAAAGTATGTGCAATGAATGAAAAAAGAGATTAAGGGAAACTCATCACAATCAAATCATTTGTGCTTGAAATGACTGGTCAAGAAAACAGCCTACACAATGGAAGAAAATACTTGGAAACCATGTACCTAATAAAGGTTTACTTTCCAAAATATATAAAGCAATCCTACAACTCAAGAATAAAAAGGCAAACAAAATGGCAAAATGGGCATAATGCCCTGTCCAGGAGTGCTGGTTGCACGGAGAGCTGGTGCATTAAGATGATGCATCATAAAGAAACACAAAAGAAAGACTATGACAGATGCAGGAAACCAGGGAGCTGAGGTGGTGCAAAAGATTGATCAGCTTTCTCCCATTCCAGAAAGTCCCAGGATTGGTTCCCAGTGCTATCTAAAGAGAATACATGCAGACACAGAAGAACACACAGAGAGCAGACAGCAAGTGCAAAACAACAAGGGTTGAGGGGTGGAGAATAAATAAATAAATCTTTTAAAAAACAAAAAGACACATGAAGGGAAAACATAATGAGAGACAAAATAAAGCAGGGAGCAGAGGTGGCTCAAGCAATTAGTTGCCTCCCCCACATGTGGGAGATCCCAAGTTTAGTTCCCTGCACCTCTTAAAAAAAAGAAAAGACCAGCACACAATAAACAGAGACATCAAATGCAAACAATGAGGGGGTGGAGAGAAATAAATAAACAAAATAAATCTTTTAAAAAAGAATATTTTATAAATAAAATCATTTCCATATGGATTACATTGATATAGAATTTCTCCCTTGTATTAGTTCTCTGGATTATTTAAAAGTTAGTGCTGTGGCAACAAGATTCTTCTCCATTTGATACATTTATGCTGTGAATTCTCTAAAATGCCACATTAGGACAGATTTTTTGACCCATTGGTTTCCCAGTGATCATTTATTCAATGTAAATTTTCATTGGTCAACTGAAGGATGAAGTATAATTGAAGGGCCTTCCACACTGATTAGAGACACAGGGTTTCTCTCCCATATGAGTTATTTTAAAGGAATACAAATTAGCAATCTGGCTAAGTTCTTCCCATTTTCACAAGTTTTATATCATCTACCTCCAATGTTAATATTAGCATCTATAAAAATCAATGCTTTCATAGTATTCTTCCCATATTCACTATATTCATAGGGTTTCTCTCCATTGTGAGTTTTCTCAAATTGTCTAAGACTAGAGGAACAACAAAAGGCTTTCCCACATAGATAACATTCATATGATTACCTCCAATGTGAATATGCACAAGTGGATTAAATGATGACTATTCACTGAAGGATTTTTCACACTGATTGGTTATACAGGGTTTCCTAAATGTATGGATTATTATATGTTGGGTCAATGGGGAACTCTGAGGAAACCTTCTGCAAAATCATTACATTTAAAGTATTCCTCTCCAGTGTGAATACTCTGCCACATATAAGGGGATGAGAGGCTGCAAACAGTTGGTTCACATACTTTTACTCATTAATTACTCTGCATAGAGTAATGAAATGTTGAAAAAGAATCAAAGCTCATGAAAGTCTATTTCAAATACTGACCCTTGTCATGGTTAATTTCATGTATCAACTTGGCTAGGTTATGGTTTTTATTGTTTGGTTAAACAACTGATGGCCTGATTATTACTGTGAAGGAATTTCATAGATGGAGTTTCATCAAAATTGAAATCAGTTGCAGAGCAGGTGTAGCTCAGTGGCTGAGCACCTGCCTTGCATGTACAAGGTCCAGGGTTTAATCCCCACTACCTCCTAAAAATAGAGACTGACAGACAGACAGATACATAAAATGTGAATAGTCAGAATTTTTAAAAAAAGGAAAATTCAAAATCCATTGATTCTATCTGGTTGATTGTATGTTCAAACAAACAAGGAGACTGCCATCATCAATTTGCACTGCCTCCTCATCCAATCAGATGGAGTAAGTAAAAACAAAAACTGAGGACTTCATGGGTCAGAAAGAATTTATCCCTCTACTTCTGCTAGCCAGTTTGCCCTGAGGAGTTCAACCTCACCGTTATCAGCTTCCAGTTTGCAGCCTGCCCTGCAGATTTCAGGTATCCCAGTTGCCACTTTGCAGGAGCCTGTTCTTATAACTCTCTTAATATTTATGTATATTCTATTTATATTGTTTCTATGGAGAACCATGACTAACATAACCCTTAAATGGATAAAGAACAATAAATGAGGGGATAAAGCAGGTACTTGAAAATTAGGAAAGATTTTCTGGATTAAAATAAGATAAAAATAAAATGAAGATGGGATGTTGGAGAGATCAAGACAGGGGAATTCATCAAAGAGGAAGATCAGGATAAGTACTATTATGGAATCATTAACTCCAATATGAACATGGACATTCTTTTCCTGATGCCAAGTAATTTAAAGAAGGACCTAAGAATAGGGATTGATAAATGCAAAATATAATGATATCATCTTTACAATTTTCTCCCAGTGTCCTTGCTGCCATTTCAGAAAATATCATTCACTCCAGAAAATCTGAAGTTGATACTACCAAGTTCTTGTACTTCCCCTTACCAGGCTCCTCCTCATATTGAAGCACAGATTTTTTAAGCTCACCTATACTCTTGCCTTGGAGAAATCCTCTTCCTTCCCTACACAGATCATCTCCTTGCTCCAAAGGTGAAATCACATCTGATTTGAAGACAGAGACCCTGTACATAAATTGTGCATCCAGTGCTGAGTCTTCAAGTCCAAGGCTGGATACCAAGAGAAAAAAAGGTGAACATTTCAGGTTGGTCAAGGAAGAAGCACACTGACAGCCCTTCACTTATGAAGGAGGCACACCTGGCACCTTATCAAAGAAAATAAGGTCCTCTTGATGATGTCCAAGTCCAATTTCCAAGAGATCATATAGAATCCTCAGTGATTTAAACTCTGCAGTAATTATATCACTTATATTATAGAATCTATTAAACATAAGTAAGCTCCACCAGAATACTATAAATGCTATGTGTATAGACTCAAATCCCAGCTTTGTTCCTATAGGACAAAAGTAACTTAGATTTTAATGCATTTATTTACTCATTCAAAAAATATTTGTCTTCCCAGCACAATTCTGGGTACTGAAGATTGAATAGCAAGAAACACTTGACATTTTGATAAGGAACACTCTATTCTACTGAGGTGACAAACCATATGCAAGTAAATACTTTTTTTCATGTAGATATAAGTTCTATGAAACAATCAGGGCAAAGAGTGGAGTGGAATGGAATATGGGGAGCTGTTCTGGATAATCAATGTTGTCAGAATCACACTGAGACCAGATGATTGTTTTCCAGCATCACATCATTGAACAGTTTTCTCTTGGATCTGGCATGCATGGCTCACTTATCCTGGGTGAAATTTATAGCTACAGCATCAAAAGACACTGATTTCTAAACAATAGGGGATAGTATACTTGATACACCACCATCGTTACCAATGTCCAAAGACTGACAGCATCAAAGAATGGTAACTATATTTATAGTAAGCTCAGAATATATTTGAGGTTTCAATCAAATATTTCTCTGGACTGACTTGGAATAGTCACATTCTGAACAGAATTTAATTGCATAATAAAGAATAACACATGACATATTCTGTGAAACGTTGTAGCCATTCCTCTAATGAATGTCCAATAAACTGATGACTTCCAAATTGTTGTTGATAAAATTTATATTTGAAAATCCATAACTAAAACACTTCTCTTCACCAATTTCAAGTAAATACACAGTTTTATTGCAAGATAAGAAAATTTGTGACCTACATCTTTTTGACAATATCTGTAGGTCTTATTTTCCTATATGATCCTCAGGATCCTCAATTGTGAAATTGTTCACCAATTTGCTAGGATTGTTGAGAGATCCAATGAACTAATGTGTAAAATGATTCCTATCTATTAAACATTTATTAAATAGAAGTGATAGGCCTCTTAATATTTAAAGTGCCAAAAATGTCGAACTAATATCCAGCATTCTTCAGAAAAGAAAAAATTTCTTAGAGACTTGGTGTTTTAGTTTCCTAGGCTGCTACTGCAAATACCATGAAACTGTGTTGGTTTAAATCATGAGAATTTATTAGTTTACAAATTTCAGACCACAAAATTATCTTAATGAACCAAATCAAGGTACCATCAAGGTGATGCAATGTTTTCTTCCCAAAGACGAGCTACCAGCAATCCTTGGTATCTCCTTTCCCTTGTGGGGTTGTTGATTTCAGCTTCTTGCTACCCTAGCTTTCCCTCTGTGTCTGAATTTCATTCAACTATAAAGGACTCAAATAAGAGTATTAAGACCCATTCAGATTGTGGTGGGTCACACCTTAACTGTAGTAGCCTCATCAAAATATCTTATTTACAATGGGTCCACAACCACAGGAAAGGATTAAATTTAAAAACATGTGTTTTTTTTTCTGGGATACATACAGCTTCCAAACACCACACTTGAGGTAAACAGGTGTTGTCTCTCTCATCTCTATATATCTGAGATGTTCATTTTATGGTATAAGG
>JAQZBX010087884.1:0-12816 GCA_029593785.1 Cabassous unicinctus | reverse complement strand
CTCTGCCAGGGACTGTCACAAGTAGTATGCTCTTCTTCCTGGCCTCTTTCTGTTCAGGTCTCCACTGGCTCCTAACTGTCAGGGAGGCACAACTGAGTGTGCACAACTTACATCTGCTAGTTGACCAAGAATCCTAATCACAGAACTGACTCTCCAATATGTTCCCAAACTCCCAAGGGTGTTATGTGGATCAGAAATTCCTGGGCTGGAATTATTAGCTTTTGTAGGATTTGACATGCCTCTTCATTTCTCCTCCTTTCCTAGGAACAGTGCCAAGGATGAAAAGACTTCTGTCCGCCTCCATGCTCCTCTTTCTCTTATTGTGGACCTCGATGATACTAGGTTTGTGCTGGGCGTGGACTGCTCCTGACTGTGCCACAGCAGACAGCTCACTGTTACTAACATCTCCTACTATATCCCATTCTGTTCGTTGGCCCCAGGACTGCACCTTTTTGCATCATGCTCCAATGTTAATGACCTGGTTTGGACCCTGACAGCAGTGCATCAGGGTATAGAGGTGCTGTGCCTCCAGGGCACCATTTCTACTCTGCCAGCTGATGCCTTTGGACACTTCCCCAAACTGCAGCTTCTGAGGCTGCAGCTGGGCAACATCAGGATTTCATCTGGGGCATTTCAAGGGTTAGACCAGCTGCAGCATCTTTCCTTTGATCATCCATCTCCTTGTTGCATGAGTTTGCTCCTCCCTCCAGATATCCTGGAGCCCCTCAGATTCCTCAATAGCCTTTTCTTCCAAGGCTACTGCCTGAATTATAGCCAGAGCATCAGTTGCCTATCAGCCTTAGTCGTCTGACCCTGAGGCACAGCTGTCTGACAGAATTGCAGGAACTGCAAGGGCTCTTCCCAAGCCTTGTTTCTGGCTCCTCTCCTACCACCAGCCCTAGCCCATGGCCACCCTTCTTGGAGGTGCTGGATCTATCTGCCAATCTGCAGCTGAGGCGGGTGGGTGACAGAGCCTTGCATGGCCTCCAGATCCGTTCCTTGAGACTGAATTAGATCTCCTAAACTCAGGACTGCTCCATCTGGATTCCCTCTCCCTTATAGCTACAGTTGCAGAGATATTGCCTTGGAATGTGACAGCCTTTTTTTGAGCTTCGTGCACTCGACCTTGGAAGAAACCAAATCTAAAACCTAGGGGATGGGGATCTCCCAAGCTGCTGCTCCCTGGAACTCCTTAGCCTTTACGTCAATAGCCTGCAGTCACTTCCCACCAGATTCCTGAATGCCCTGTCCTAGCTTCAGAAGCTTAACCTATCAATGAATAAGTTGGGCCCAAACTTGTTGCTCCCAGAGGGGCTTGTCAGCTTAAGCCTGAGAGTGCTAGATCTGTCCTACAGTGGACTCAGTGCTCTGCCCTCTGGGGCATTCTCCTCTCTTCCTCAACTCCAGGAGCTCTGGCTGAGTGGTAACAGCATCTCCAATTTATCCAGTGAAAGCCTGGGGGGACTCAGGTGGCTGAACACCCTAGACCTGAGTTGGAACAAAATTAAGGTGCTGATGCCAGGCTGGCTCTCCTATCTTACTGCTCTCACCACACTGAACCTCCTGGGCACACATATAGAGCATTTCTCAGGCTGGAAGCTCCAGGGTCCACGGTCCACAGAAACTGAGCCATCTACAGCTGGATTCTCCTGGGGTTCTGGAGCTCTACCCTCCCTGGCCTCCAGCACTGCTCAGCTTGGAGGCCCGGGCAGAGGTGATCGCCCAGTTTAGTGTTCCCAGTGGAGAACCCTCCTTGTTCTTGGAGAACCTTACCTTACAAACTTCCTATGTCCTCCTGCATCCGGAAAACACCACAGTTCATTTCCCTTCCCTGTGTCACCTCACCCTGCAAGGCTGCAGTTCCAACGTTTTCTCTAGCCATCAGTCCCAGAGATTCTTTGCACAGCTTGCTCTCCTGGAGCACTTGCACTTCTGGTCTGATCACAACTGTATGGAAGCTCCACAGCTATTTGGGATGCCTATGCTGAGTGTGCTAGAGCTGGGGGACCTAAACTGCCTCTACCAGTCAAGCTCAGTGAAGCTAGAGATGCTACTGAAGGAGCTGCCTCAGTTAGAGGTGCTGGCATTAAGTATCCTGAACCTTGGGAATCTCTCTGTCTCCAGCTTCAGGGGCTTGGGCCTTCTCAGGTTACTGCTGCTGAACTCTGAATGGGCCCTGGGGCTGGACGGCAGCCTTTAAGAGCTAATCCCCCAGATGCCTCAATATGTTTATTTCTCAGATGTCACCTTCACCTACCAATGTGACAGCTCTTGGGTGGGACCTTGGGCAACACATGCCCCCAAACACCTTTGTATATGGGCTGGAGAAATCAATCTGCAAGGCCAATGTCTCTGACTTCTCCAAGACTCCACTGCTCTCCTTCCTGTCTGGCCACTGCCCGCATGATCCTGAGCTTCAGGGCTTTTTAATCAGCTTCACTCTCATGCTCCTGCTGACCTTCCTTGCACTGCTGTGCTGTCCTCGGTGGCCCTGGCACCACCACCTCAAGACCCTGTGTCGTGCCTGGTGGTAGAAGTTGGGTGGCCGGCACCCCAGAAGCCAATACTACTATGATGTCTTTATATCCTATTGTGGGCAGGACCGAGCCTGGGTGCTGGAAGAACTGGTTCCTGCCCGGAAGAAGCCCCTTCCAACTGGGGAGGGCTTGAGGCTATGTCTGCCTGAGAGGGACTTTGGGGTTGGGCAGGACAAGATGGACACTATAGCTGCCAGCATGGAAAGCAGCAAAGCCACTCTCTGTGTGCTCAGCCACCAGGTCCTGGTCAGTCCCTGGTGCAATTTGGAGTTAAGGATAGCCACCTAGTACTTGGTAGCCAAGCCGGCAACTGCTCGCCTACTGCTGCTCTTTCTGGAACCTATTGATTGGCGGCTGCTGTTCAGCTACCACCGCCTTGCCCGGTGGCTCCAGAAAGAGGACTACTTGGATTTGCCCCAAGAAAAGGCTGACTGGGAGGCCTCCTGGGAGCAACTTCGGAGAAGACTAAGGAAAGCTTGGCAAGAAAAAGGGGATTAGGGGCTGTAAAGAAGATATTCAGCCAAGCAGGAATAACTCCCAGCAGGCACTGCATCGCCATCCCATCACTAGAGCGCAGGCTCACAAAAGGAATCTGTAAGCAGCACATGGTTCAAATCAAGTTCCCCACTAAAAATAACACAGATGAAGAAACCAAATCCCAATGGGATAACATATTTGAAAACACTTGGAGACAAACAAAGTATTCATTCAGAAAATAGTCCTGATACCTGCTAGTCCTCCCACACACAAGGTATGCTCTAAGAAAGCACACAATCACATCTGCATTTTTCAAAATAAATACATTTTGCCTCTGCTGAAAGCAATATATTTACTTGAATTTGGTAAATAATCTACTTTATTTCAGAGGAATGGGGCAAAAATCGATGAGCTATTTGTCAGTGTCCCCACACTAAATTGAAACCATGCTTGCAATTCACCAAATAGCCAACAAATTTGAAGAGCTTCCCTAACTCATGAGGTTCTTTCTCACAGGAACAATATTATATAAGTGGGAAAGATACTTTCGATCTATATTACACGTGGGAACCTAAACACATAGAAGTTAAGTGATTTATCATGGGGCACAAAGTTCGGATCTGGCCCCAGTTCCTCTGAGTTAAAATCCAGTACTTAATGCTCTCTACTCTACTGTCTTTCAGTTACCTCTAACCAGTGATAACTTACCATGCTACAAAGTTAAAACAGGCAAACATGTAAATGTCAGAAATATATACACAAATGGTCTATTTCTAAGAATTTTTTTCTAAAGAAACAAAACACAGACACTAAGAAAATTTACATAAAAATGAAATATCAGACAGCCTTTAAGAATCATATTTAGTGTTATGGGGAAAGACTTAATACTAAACAAAAATATTTACAAACTATGTATGATGATTACAATTTTGAAATTTTTCATATCTATCTAATATGTGAAATATATAAAGACTAGAAATGTAAACAAGAAATGGCCTTAGAAATGAGATTATGGATGTCTTAAATTTCTTCTCACATTTTTATGTATTATTCAATTGTTCTAAAATAAACTTTACTTTTATGACAATAAAAGTAAAATTAATGTTCTTTCAAAAGTCAACAGCTTTAGTATAAACTATTTCAACTAATTCTCTACTTTGTGAATGTGGCAGCAATGGGTGCTTGGGAGAAAGTATGGATGCTGAAATCTGGAAAATATGCAGGAAAAAGGAAAAAGCCACCACAAAATAATTCTGTCCATTTCAGAAACCATCCTTGCAGAACCATCCTTGGAACCTCTCAAATTTTAGCTCCGAACATGGAAGATTTCAACACTTATTTTTTCTAAATAAAGTATTAATTTCTCCAATTAATAGAGTTGGGCTATTTATAGTCCCATGGTATAACTCTAGGACTTGGCTGACTTAGTTACAGTCCAGCTTTTCCTTTCCTTTTTCCCTTTGCCCTGTTGCCCTTGGAAAATACTATTCATTTTTACCAGTGTTAGTGAGAAGACCTCATCAATCTCAATATTTTTCAGAACACCTTTTTGTGTCATTGAAGTTACTTGGATAGATTTTCTTTTTCTCTTGACACTTCCTCAATGCAGTGATTTCAGGGTTGAAAGAAATTTGCATCTGATGCCTGAATGCCCTGTACCAATTCCCCAGCCTATGTCTGAGCAAATAACATGATAGACAGTAGCCTCCAACTGAGGTATCTTGTTCCATCACTGGATAGGTTTCTTTATTAGAAGGTTATTTTCTGTACTGAGCTAAAACGTGTCTCCCCATAATTTCTTCCCATTACTCCTAATATTGTAGCTGGGAGGTTAAATGGGACAAATTCAATCCTTCTACTAAATGATCACTTTCGTTTGTTCCAAGAGAGTCTTTTGTTCTCCAATTAAAATCCATCCCCATTCCTTCTACTGCTACTCATTTTCCATACTTCTGAGTTCCTTCTAATTTGTTTTCCTAGAAATTCACTGTGGTTTGCCTGTATACTTCTTAAATGATAAGACCCAGGACTTAATGTAGGGCTTTATATCTGAACTATGTAGAATCAAACAAGATTATCCCCTCCCTATTTTATGCACTGCTTCCACTTATACTTTCTAAAATTACATTAATAGTTGTGGCAATCATATAGTTGATTTAAATGTTTAATTTACTTTTCTCTGGCTGAAGTGAGATTAAAAGGACCAATTTACAAAACAAGTAGGACAACTATACTAATAGAACTAACAGTTATTGGTCCAAAAATCTCAGCATTACGACAGCATGCTTGAGGCTGGAATATGTGTAGAATTGTGGAAAGAAGGAAATAGATGGAGTAAGTTTCTGAAGATTTCTGTAAATTCTTTACAATAATTAAACTCTGTCTTTACATCCTTTGGCATTTACATTTTCATTCCTAAACCAAGTCTCATCTCTTTTATGGGAAAATATAGCTGCATTGCTATAAAAATGTTGACAGACTAGGGATCAAGCTGGAAGAGAGGATGCCCTTGTGGCAGCTACAGAAGCTGCCAATTGAGCTGGGCCTGAAGCTTCTTCACAAAATAATGGTGTCATTTGTGGCCAGGCTTATACTCTCTATCAGGATTATCACAGTGTGTGGGATTCAATATAATGGCTGCATGTTCTGGCAGATATTATTTAATTTTTCAAAGCTATAGTTCATAAAAATTTATCTGATGAAGAGAGATTTCAGCAGTTGAATCAGTTGAATACATTTCATCAAGAAGCTATCTTGAAATGCTTGAAAAGTAGAAGAGATGAAATCAAGCAGGCTCTGCTAGGAGAAAAAGTTATTTCCTCTGCACAGCTTTAAGATTTTGATTGGCAGTTAAAGCTTACACTTCTTAAGGACAAGGTTGCTATACTACAAATGCCACTTTTAAACCTTCATCTAGATGTAAAAGAAAATGGTGAAGTCAAACTGTATTCTGTCGAAATGAGTAAAGGAGAGCTGCAGAATCTAATAAATTCCTTGGAGTCAGCTAATAAGGTGGTCCTGCAGTGGAAATAACTGGAAATGATGAATACCAGCACTATCAGATTTCACTGCTACAATGATAAGCAGGGCAAATACTGGGTGTTAAGAAAACTTGTAATGTTTTCATCACATCACAAGCTGAGAAAGCAGCAGTGATGAGATGACAAAGAAAAAAATTTTGTCAACTCCCATTCAGAACAGGAAATTACATGATTGACAGGAAATGCTTAAAAAATGAAGTAAAGATGAAAAAGCTATAGTAGCAATTTATATTTTCATGACTGTTTTGGCTCATTTATTAAATATTTGAGAAATCTTTATAGATGTTAAGTTTCATTGAAAGCTAAAATATGTTCTAAAGTAATCAAACATACAAAGCACAAATATACTTGAATATTGCTTAAATAAATAGGTGTGTAACAAGGCCATGTATATGTATATATATAATTAATATTAATTCAAAAAATAACTTTTTTAAAGAATTTATAAGCTAATAAAAATAACTCAAGATACCCTATATCGTTCATATTTCAAAGGAAAGACTATAAAATACAAACTTTGCTAGAGAAAGAAGCTCCTCTTCAGACATGAACAAGGAAAAAATACTCTAAATTTGTGTGAACAGTTCTGTGTGAATTCTAGAAACTAAAATCTTGTATTAGAACACAGGAAAGAATTAAAATAATGCTGTTGCTCCTTTGGGTCTGTATCTGATTGGGAGAGTATGTTCTGATAAAAAGGATAAATGTCATTGTATGGTGTATATTTTACTGTCCAAATATCAGCTAAGACTATATATATAGGCCTATTTTTGTTATAAACTCTTAAGTTAATTTAGCAATTTTGGATGTTAACTTCATTGGAAAGCAAATCATTTTTAACTTCAGTTAACCTTAAAATCAAGCATTCTGAACAAATAAAGAATGTCACACTTTAAATACATATGTATGGACAGATGTTTCTGCTTATATTGATATCCTGATCCCAGGCTTCAGGCCAGCTTATGCGTGTTCTGGGTCAGAACTCCTCCAACGTGGGCTGCGGAAGAGCCAGGACTCAGCATGCATTTGCTGCATAGGCTCCTTTAAAAGCAGGGGTGCGATTGGTCTTTCCTAAATCAGGAGAGACCTCAGTGCCCTTTGTATCTGCTTGTAACCGCCTTTTCAGGCTATTTAAAGCAACATAGTCACTGCGTGGGCTCCAACTAATTGCCTTAGGTGAAAATGTTATCTCCAAACACGCACCCTCCTTATGAAGCTTGGATGTGAGCATCGCAGTGTTTGGCTTTGCTGCACATTCTCTCCTGCTGAAATGGAGACCAAGGCTGACTTGCCTCCTCCAGGAGAGAGCAACTAAACTTGAAATCTTCCCTCTCCAGATTCTTTAATTCTTACACAACAGCTTCAGGTAAGGTACAGCTCAGAAGTCTTGTATTACATCGATGAATCTGGAGAACATTATGCTGAGTGAAGCAAGCCAGACACAAAAGGGCAAATACTGTATGAATGCATTACTATGAACTAAATATATATTGTGTAACATATTGTTTGATCCACAAAAAAAAAAAATTGTATGTGTCCATTACATTTAATGGAGAAATGTATATATTTATTCATGTGTTTACTTTTTAGTTTTTAATTGTTTATATTTTCAATTATTAAATGTACAAATAAAGTTAAAAAAAAAAAAGAAGTCTTGTATTTTTTCTTCCACTTTCTTGTAACCCTGAATTTTATTTTCTCCATACGAAAAAGTAAATTAGAATAGCGTCCTCGTGATGGCAGTTGGTTGGATTCTCGTCTACAGAACACAGCCCCCAGCAATCAGAAGCAGTCAAAATAAGTTTTAAGTTATATGTATTTTATTTTTAAACATATAAGTAAAAATACTTAATAAAAATAAATATGTTTTATTTAAGTTGAAATATTAGCTGAACCACAAAATCAGACAGGCCAGGAATAAATTTTGGAATGACAGCTTTATTCTACACCCTGTTATTTAATAACTCAAGTCACATATACCAGATTTCCTGGCCCTGAATATCAGGCAAAAGGGAAGAAACTTTTTCAGTTAAACCACATTAACTACAGAGGAAAATAATATCAGCCACAGACCACAAACACATTTTCATTAAGAAGAAGAAATCTAGAACAGTTCAATTATCTATTTAAAAATAAAAGCGAAATATTATTTTTAAAGAAGTCATTCAATTAAAAAAATAAAATAAAATATGGACAAATAGATGAAGAAAGAGATCTGTAGAGAAGACAGCAGAAAACAGTAATCACACATGCATAATAATGACTCAGAGAAAATGAGAAAGCACAGAGGGACACAGTAAACGAAGAGGACATAAAAGAAGATGAGGTGATTCAGAGGGAGAGGCAGCTTTGTAGGAGTTGTCTTGAGTATACTGCTGCCATGGATATTATGCTGTTTACTTGGAGTGAGGATATATCCCCATAAAAAATAAAGTCCTTGCTATTTTGCTCGTTTTTAAGAAACTGGTGATGCCAGTGTTTTGCTTTTTTTTTTTTTTTTTAACTTTTTGTCCTGAATACAAGCAATTGTTTTCCTGATTGGTTACTATTAGGGCTCATTCATTGATTAAGACAATGTCTAATGAGCACCTGTAATGTACCAGACACTGTCCTTGATTCTGGGAATAAATAGGTGAGTAAATCAAAGTCCTCTTCTTATATCCAGGTGGATGAGACAGAAGATGCATACTAAGTATATAATACAATATCAGATAATAATATATGCTTTGAAGAAAAATTGGCCATATGGGTTGTGGTAAAGAATTTGGGTTTAATTTTAAGTGTGTTTAAAAGACTAAGAGCAATTGTTTGACATGGTTGGATTTTTCAACACTACTAATGTAGCTGTTATGTGGCAAATAGACTCTAAACATATGAAAATGGAAGCAGATAGACAATGTAAGCGGCTCTTGCAAGAATCCTGGTGAGAATGTCATGGTGGTATGGATAAGGATGATAGCTGATGGGCATCGTCAAAATTGGTCAGATTCTGAATATGGTTGACAATGGGGCTTAGAGGATATGTTGATTATCTGGATGTGGGATATTGAGAGAAGTGGTATGGAAGTGGCTAAAGTTTGTGACTTGAGCAACTGATTAAATTGATATACCATTTATTGGGACAGGGAAGAAGTAAGGAGCAGCAAGTTTAGTGTGAGAACAATCAAGAGCTCAGTCTTTGGCATGTTATGTTTAAGTTGCCTATTAAATATCAAATGGAAATGTCCAGGAAAAAGTTAGGTAGACAAATCCACGTTGCAAACGTCAAGGCTAAGTATAGAAAATTCAGCTTTATCTTATATGGATAGGATGGTATTAAAGTGAAGGGTTAGATGACAGGTCACTTACAGAGAGAGTATCGCTGGGGAAGAGAAAAGAACCAAGGACTGGGTCCTGATAAAACATGTCAGATCAGCCAGGAGAAGCTCTAGCACAGGAGTCTCAGATAAAAGAGAGTAATGAGAACGAATAGTCAATGCACATATTTTCAATTAAAATAATTCCAATTTCAGAGGGCTTTCAATGATACAGCACTATGTATGTGTATGTTTTTCTCTAAGTGCCAAAATAGATGTAGCGAATACCATCCCTAGTTACTTTTCCATCACCTAATAAATTTCAAGTGAGAACTGAATACTCTAATTAGGGTATATTTCAGTTAAAAGAGAATCATGTTAGTTTGTATTCTGTAACTCATTCATTCTTGCCAACTTCATTTTTAAATGTTTATTCAAAGTGATACTACATGAAGCTTACTCCACTTTAACAATAAAATTTTTAACTACAAAGAGACCTAAGTTAAAACTAAGGAGATATTTGGAGAATTGTGGTTACATATATTATTAAATACTGAGAGAAATCAACAATGAAAATTGTTGAATTTCTTTCACTGAGATCTTTAAAAATAAGAGGGACACACAAATATCTGAATTGGTCCTATTGTACACAATCCTTGATTAAAGTCATTTTCCTCTTCTCTTTTCCAACATTCCCAATATTACACGGAAAGGAACTCTGTCTGAAACTATGCATGTAATAGTATTAAAATTTATATTTGTAAACAAACCTTGCTTAGTACAGTATTTTCTTCTCTCTATATATAGTCAGAGATTGAACTGTACAATTATTTAAGCCCCCATATAGGCTTCAATACCAGATTAATGTGTCTAAACTAGATCAGAAGTCCCTGGATAGCACGACCTTGTTTTATGTAGTGCTGAGGACACTAGTAAAGGCAGGTGTTTAATGGATCCTAATGGCGGTGGCGGTCATGACAGTGATGCTATAGTCAGCAAACACACCCACAGGGTCCTGACATCCTCCCAGTATCACACTGGGGAACAGAATGTTGAAAATCTCTCAGTGGTCTAAAACTACGTTACTAATTGAGTTGTTAAGAAATTTAGAGAACATGCTAATGAAAAAAATTTCTGTAGCATCTTTTGTAACATGGCAATGCCTTGTCATTGCAATTTTGGGAGAAAAAATGAAAAACTCAGGAGGGAATAATCACTCTGACACTGTGAGTGAATTCATCTTCCCTGGATTCCCTTGTACCTGGGAGATTCAGATCTTCCTCTTCTCACTCTTCTCGGTGACCTATGCCCTGACACTACTTGGGAACCTGTGCATTGTCTGTGCTGTCATGTGTGATTACCATCTCCACACCCCCATGTACATTCTGCTAGCCAATTTTTCCTTCCTGGAGATCTGGTATGTCAATTCCACTGCTCCCAACATGTTAGCCAACTTTCTCTCAGAGACCAGCACCATCTCTTTCTCTGGCTGCTTCCTCCAGTTCTACTTCTTCTTCTCCATGTGCACCACTTTGATCTTCTTGTTGTCTATCATGGTCTTTGACAGGTATGTTGCAATCTGCAGGCCCCTGCACTACCCCACCGCCATGACAGCTCAGTGCTGCATTAGAATGGGAGCCTGTTGCTGTGTGTGTGGTTTCTCTTGCTTCCTCCTTCCAGTTTACCTCATCTCCCAGCTTCCTCTTTGTGGTCCCAATACTATTGATCACTTTCTATGTGACCCAGGTCCCCTTATGAAGTTGTCCTGTGTGCCAGCTCCTGCCACTGAGGTTACTTGTGCCATCTTTAACTCAGTCCTTATTTTCTCCTCCTTCCTCTTCATCACCAGCTCCTACACTCTGGTGGTCAGAGCTGTGCTGAGAGTCCCCTCAGCAGAAGGCCAGAGAAAAGCTTTCTCCACTTTTGTCTCCCACCTGGCAGCAGTACCCCTGTTCTACGGCTCCATCATGGTTATGTATTTGAGTCCAACATCAGGCAATCCAACCAGCATCCAGAAAACTGTGACTTTATTCTGTGTTGACTCCACTTTTCAACCCATTGATCTACAGTCTCTGGAATAAGAAGAAGAAGGAGGCTCTGAGAAAGCTGTTTAGGACTTTGAAATTTGGTCAGAAACAACCTCTTAAGAACTAAAATTCATAACGCATGGATGTATAAGACATACAGTGGTATTAAAATATAGTAGATTAATGGTCTTAAATAAATTCAAGATAATTTTTAGGCATGCATTTAAATGAAATCAGATAGCAAATAAGATCATACAAATACGTGCAGAAATCATTTGTCCTAGAATTTATTGTATTAACATTCCTTATTAACATTTCACATGGAAGCAGGAATATGCCAGACATCCTCATGCAGTTTTCAAGACAAAGCCATGTATAACCCAGACACTAGCAGCTCATTTTCTGTCCTTGACAGATTTGAATAAATTTGCCTCTAACCCCCAATTTCACTGTTATTAGAAGCCTAGAATACACCTCATCACACTACCTCTCTGTACACACACACACATTCCCACACATGCACACACACAAACCATATAAACACATACATGTGTGCTTCCCTCTTCCCACTCTTGAATTCTTCTATTGTCTTGTTTTGATCATGACAGTATGGATGTGTGAACCAGCCCCTTCAGCATTTTATCTAAAAAGGCAGTCACTTCCAGCTTTATGTGGCTACATTAACCTGACTGAGATTGGGGTGGGGGAGAGTCAGAGCAAGGGCCACCATGCTGAACACTCAGTGTCTCTCATTGCACCTGGTCTGTCTCTCCCTTCCTCAGCCTCTTCCTACTACTCCCAAGAGTGACCAGAAAATCTTGCCTTTCTTATTCAGAATAATGCTGTCCACATGGAAGCCCTTCAGGATCTGGGATTCTTCCTCAAGATGGGCTTGTCAAAAATTTTCCTTTCAGCAAATCTAATTCCTGGGTGGAATCTTTGAAAACAATTTTCTTCAACTGGTTACTCTTCACATTGTCTTAGGTTCTTAAAACTTGATACCTTCCTTCTTTATCTTAGTACCATCAGGGAACACTCAACATAAAAGAATAAATACATGGAGACAATGTAGAGGTGAGACCTGGAGATGCGATTACCTGGACAAGGTAGCAAGGAAGAAGAGAAGTGAAGGGCTTGGAGTCAGGTAGGGGAGAAGCATAGGTAATAATAATGATTCATATTTTAAGTGTTTTATGATTTAAAAGGTGTTTTTCTCCCAACATAGGTTAGAATGACCTCGCTCTGGAGAGAAGGCAGGGGCAGTGTGTCAGAGGATAGACATAAAGCAGTATGGCCAGTGTCTGAAATATATGTTACTCTCCAGGTAATTTTCACAGTGGCCTGGAATCATCAGATTACATTTGGTATATGAATCTTACTCTGAGATGGCAGAATCTTATTTACTACTGAAATTCTTCCCTATTCCATAAGAACAGAA
>JAQZBX010087883.1:0-12812 GCA_029593785.1 Cabassous unicinctus | reverse complement strand
TATCATAGGGAGTAGAGGTGTCACTCAAATTCTGTAAATGGGGGAATTCCTAAGGCCACCAGCAAGAAAAAGTTCAGGACAAGATGCAGGCTCAGAGAAGAGGGAGGGTACTCCACACGTCATTGTAGCCTTGGGCTGATCTTCTTTGAAGGAGGTCTGAATTCTAAAGGAGTCAGTTTCCAAGACTGTGAATGGTGGTTTTTTTTTTTCAGTTTAGTTTGTTTTTGTTAACTTCTGGAACTAAAGGAAATCTCTGTCATATCACCAGTTAGATACAAAATTAAGGGATAGAAACTTCAGAGACTAAATCACAAGTTAAAATACTGAAATATTAAGATGTAAAGTGTGCAACAAAAAATTACAAGACAAACAAAGAAGTAGAAAATGACAGCCCATCCAAAGGAACAAGATAAAACTTCAGAAACCAGCAATGAAGAACATCAGACTTTGGACATAACAGACAAAATCTTTTAAAAAGTGTTTCTCAATATACTCAAGTAGATAAAGGAAAACATAGAGAAAGAACTAATGGATATCAGGAAAACAATGAATGAACAATAGGAAAATCTCATAAAGAGATAGAAAATTTAAAATGGAACCAAACAAAAATACTGAAGTTGAAGACAGGAATAAACGAAATAAAAAAATTCCCATTAGGGTTTCAACAGCAGATTGGAGCTGGAAGAAGAAAGAATTAGTATACTTGAAGACAAAACAACTGAAATGATTCAGGCTAAGGAGCAGCAGAAGAAAGAATTTTAAAAAGTGAATAGAACCTAAGAGACCTATGGGACACAATCAGGCATACCAATATATGCATTATGGGAGTCCCAGAAGGTGAAGAAAGAAGAAAGGGTCAGAAAGAATATTTAAAGAAATAATGCCAGAAAATACCCCAAATTTAATGAAAGACAAATATATGCACATTCAAGAAGCCTAACAAACTCCAATCATGATAAACTTGAAGAGAAGCATGCTTAAACACATAGTAGTCATACTGTTAAATACCAAAGAAAAGGAAAGAGCTCTGATAGCTGCATGAGTAAAGCAATGTATTATGTACAAGGGACTCTCAATAAGATTAAGAGCTGATTTCTCATCAGAAACCATGGAGGCACAAAGGCAGTGGTGTGAAATATTTAAAGTGCAGAATGAAAAATCTTGCCAAACAACAACTCCAATGAGACTGTCTTTCAAATATGAGGGAAGGATTAAGACATTCCCAAATAAACAAAATCTGAGGTAATTCGTCACCACTAGACCTGACTTACTAGCACCGCTAAAGGAACATCTTCACATGGAAATGAAAGGACACTAGACAGTGGATCAAAGCAACACAAAGAAATAAAGACCTCCAGTAAAGGTAATCTTATGAGTAATTAATGCCAGTGCTATTATATTGCATTCTTTGGTACGTAACTCCACTATTTTTTTTTTTACAGTTTCTAAAATGTGAAAACAGAAAAAGTAATAATAAATCTATGGCTTTGGACATATATTGTATAAAGGTATAATTTACAAAACATACCAACAGAAAGGCAGGGAGAAGGAGGGATATAGGAACAGTATATGTTTATGCTGTTAAAGGTATGTTGGTATCAAATCAAATGTAATTTTTATAGATTTAGGATTTTAAATTAAAACCCACGGTAACTACAAAGAAAATACCTGAAAAATATATATAGAAGGAAATTAAAAGGGACTTCAAATGATACAATACAAAACATTTAATAAATATGAATGTAGGCATTTATGGAAGAATTGGGAGACAAAAAAAGGTATAATACTTAGAATCGCCAAATAGCAAAACAGCAGAAGAAAGTCCTGCATTATTCTTAGTTACTTTTAATGCAAGTAGGCTAAATTCTCCAGTCAACAGTTATTGGCATAATGCATAAAAAAGTCTGACCCAACTCTATGCTGTTTACAAGATACTCACCTTAAATTCAAAGACACAAATAGGTTGAAAGTGAAAGGATGAAACAAAAATGCCATAAAAACAGTAATCAAAAGAGAGGTGAAGTAGCTATACTAATATCATAGACTTTAAGCCAAACACTATTATGCAAGACAAAATAGTTACTATATACTGGTAATGGGGTCAGGTCAATTCAATAAGAAGACATAACAATTATAAATATATATACACTTAATGGCAGAGCTGCAAAATATATAAAGCAAATATTGGCAGACTAGAAGGGAGAAATAGGTCTACATTCATAGTGGAAAACTTCATCATAACACTTCAAATAATGGATAGAACATCTAGACAGATGATCACTAAAGACTTGGCAATACCATAAACCATCTAGGCCTAACAGATATATATATATATACACACACACACACATAAACACACATACACACACATACATACACATTTCACCGAACAGCAGCAGAATACACATTTTACTCTAGATCACTTGAATGAGTCTCCAGTATAAAGCATAGATTAGGTCACAAAAAGTCTCAATAAACTAAAAAAATATTGAAATCATACAATGTATCTTCTCCAACCACAATGGAACGAAGCTAGAAATCACTAACAGAGGGAAAAACAGAAGATTCACAAATACGTGGAAGTTAAACAATGCCCTCTTAATCAAACAATATGTCAAATCAAATAAGAAATCACAAAGGAATGTGGATAAAAGGGGATATTTTAGGTTTTATATATGCTAGTAGAATAAAAATTAAATTAAAAAATCATAGACTGTACATCACAAATTGTGACTCCTAATGTAAACTATGGACTAGGCCTTGTGGGTTGGAAATACAAAACAGGGGCTTCATAGTCAACATGCAAAGATGTCAATGGCAGCAAGTCTACCATATGACCCAAGTGGCCTTGTATGTGGCCTTGGCCCCTCACTGTAAAGCCTAGGGCTACAGAACTGTAGGGGCACTAAACAAACTACAGGGTAGAGCAGAATGAAAGGGGGTTCAGAGTCAGGAAGGGACCTGGTTTCAAGTTCTGGCCCTGCTACTGTCTGGCTATGTAACTGTAGGCCAATCACTTCACTTTCCAGATCTTCAGTGTCTTCATCTAAAAAATAGAAAAGAGAACCACTACTTTATAGGATTCTTACGAAGATCAAATTAGGTAATACATATGAAACTGTTTTGTTCAGTATTGCCACCTGAATGGCAGCTGTTCTTAGAAAGCAGGTTAATCTGCCCCACAAGAGGAGGTTTGGTTGCTGATGTTTTAAAAGAAGCTTTGAATCATATAATTTCAGGATTAGGAGAACTCTTAAAGATCATATGCTGCACTTGTTTTCAAACTATGTTCCCTGGAGCCCTAAGATTCTGTAAGTGTGAGCTGGGGCATCCCTAGGATAGTAAAAAGGGAGGCTGAGGTTGTTAGGCCCAGGCCACACATCTGCCTTTAAAGCAAACAGCTCCATCTGTATCTCCATACAATACTTTTGTGGAAAACGTTCAGCTGCTAAAGGAAAGTGTGTGAAATCTCTGAAAAGGATCTCTGAGGCTTCTTCAAGTACTAACATTTTAATAATCAGACCTGTTCATGGATCATATGGCCTAAGGAGGAAGAGAGTTTCCCTTCTGCTTGGTATCCAAGCAGAAGTTAGAAAATACTTGAGTAATTCCTTCACTATCACCTGACCTTTCTTCACGCTATGATTCCTAAGGTTTTCAAAGAAATCCATTGTTCCTTGAAGTAAAATTTGAAACTATCAATTTTGTCCAAGTCACCTTTCACACATTATACAGACAAAGAAACTGAGACCCAGAAGGGGAAGGGATCTGCTTAGGGATCACACAAGTTATCAGCAGAGCCCAAAAACCCAAGTATTCTGACTCCCAACCCCATGTTCTTTACAGCATACCTTACTATGGTAACACTGAAGACAGAATGACAGTGTAGTTCAAGACTGTCTTTGGGGTGAGTTTGTATGTGCACATGTACAAAAGCATCATAAGGCATATGTGGATATATCTATGCCATTAATGCTTATGGGGAAAGATAAGCACTATCTGACTATGCCTGTGGGTGCAACATGGAAATATGATAGCTCTGTGTATATGCAAGGCATACTGTACACTATAATTTTGCCCTTCTTGTTGATTTCTGAGTCTCTGTTGCCATACTCCTCCAGCGGGGATGTTACCAATCTCTGCCCCACAAGGTTGTGGTGAAGACTACATGATTTAATGGTAACAAAGCACCGGGCATAATGCCTTGCCTGTGGCAGCATTCACTAAATATGATCTCCTTTATTTCATGCCCCCAATCTCCTTTTTCTTACCAGGCAATGCCTTGGCCCACTTGACCACATGTACAAGTTGCCTTTCACCCAGTTCATTGAGGCTAGAGAGCAGGGCCGCAAAGGAGTCGGGCTGGTTGTTGTCATGTCCAGCACACACCACGCCTGGCTCAATGGCTTCCAGGACATTCAGAAAGATGGGCTGACACTCATAGCCTTCGATGTGTGACACTGTCAGCTTCTGGGTTGGCTCCTCAGTGGGGCTGGTGGCACTGGAAGCCTCCCCTTCCTCCTGTAGTTTCAGGTTACCAAGTTTCTTCAGCTTCCGGGCTATTGGGAAGGAAGGGAAACCTGGATTTATTTTCAGCAGCCAAAAATACACAGCACAGCTACCCTGTAAGGAAAACTGCCTGAGCTAAGAAAGTAAGAGTATATTCATTCTCCCCCAGCACAGACTCTAAACTCTTTAAGGACAGGTGCTTGGTTTGAACACAGGTTGAATGAATGATTCATCATCCCAAATTTCTAATTCCAAACTTTCATATCTTGCTTTTCCCATCCCTGTGACAGATTGGCCTAGCACATCCTTGACTTGGTTTCTACCTTAATTTAGCCTCCAGTATTCATATCTAGGAACTTCAATTAATTAATATACTAAGACTTTCATGATTCATTCATTCAACAGGCATCCATTGTTAGGCCTTGTTTCTGGGTAATAGAAAAAACACAGAACCTGTTCTAGTCTGGTTTGGAAGAAGTAAATACTCACAAACAATTCTAGAAAATGTCAGACTAATAAATGCTACAACGAAGCATCAACAAAGAGGAAAACAATAATTTTCTCTGCATAGGTGGAGTCAGGAAATGCTTGACATAGAAGGCACAATTGACCCATACCATGAAGAATGATGAAGATTTCACCAGGCAGAGAGGAGTGGAAAGGGAATAAATAAAATCACTGAGGAGCGTTTGGGGGAACAGCTAGAGAACAATGTTGCTGGAGTGTATAATGCATGTGTGGGGAGAATGGCTACTTATGAGGTTAGAAACAAAGATGGGGCTTGATTGTAAAGCAGCATGCATATCATATTAAGAAGCTTGGGCTACATCTTATATGTGATAGGAAAATACAGGTTATTTTAAATTAAGGGAGTGATGTATTTGTGTCTGCGTCTAACCTATTTCTAAGAAAAGAGACTAGAAAGGCAGATCTATTGAAGAAGGATTAGATTTGTTCTTTGGGTCCCCAGGCGTAACATAAGGTACAGTGACTTGCATTTTACTTGTGTGTACACACAAGCACATAAGCAGTTTTTGATAGTTAAAGCTCTCTGAAGATGGAAAGTTTGCCAGATATGCATGTCACGGGAGAAGATCAAGTAGATATAAGATGTATCATGGTTAAGAATTTGAGCATTGTGTGGGAGTGGGATTAAACAAAGTGGTTTTGAAGGTCCCTTCCTATTCTCAGACTACCAAATTCTAACACCCCATTGGGGCTCAATGAAAGGGAATTTTCTGGTATTGCATTTCCCACTGAACACTATAAAAGCTTCAGATATTGTAAGACGTTACACCCATAGTTGAACATGTGTTGTTACACACATTTTTTCTTCTTCAGCAAAGAGGAGAAGGGAAGAGTAAAGGCTAAATTCCCCAATAGTATCAAGGAAATAGCAGAATGTCTCTGAATCTGAAATCATTCTGTAAAATGGAAACCATGCTAGGAGCCAGCCATTAGAAAGGATGATAGAAATAGCATTGTTAAAAAAAAAAAAACAAAACCAAAACTCAAACCGTAAAAACCATCCTCCTCTCATACACACATAATTTAGAGGTCCTTGGATCTCCAGATGCTTATTTTGTTCTATTTTCCTTAGCATTTATATTGACAGAAATATAAATAATTGAAAAGGTCATAACTCTCCTAGCACAGGCAATTGCTCCAGGGCTGGCCATAAACCACTTTATTGCTAATCCCTTTAAAATAATAATAATAAATCAAAAAGGTATAAAACAAAGGGAGAAGCTGATTGCTCAATTTAAATGGATAAATACAACAAAACCTGCTGCTCATCTGTTTCTGGCTCCTGCAGTAAACGATACTTATCTGTAAATGACTTTCAGTTCTAATTAGAAAAATAAGTTTTGCAATGCAAACTCCAATCATAGTGCAACTCAGTAAATCAGTGCAAGAGTGGATCACATGCTTAGATCAACAACTAGGATAGGGAAGGGGGAAATGGTGGAGAGGAAGGTGAAAGAGGAGCATGTAGAAAAACTCAAGGGAAAATAATAAGAGAACCTGGAAAACTAACCCAGAGTGAAAGGACGACCTTGTCAAACAATC
The DNA here is from genome assembly GCA_029593785.1 of Cabassous unicinctus. Classification (NCBI taxonomy): domain Eukaryota; kingdom Metazoa; phylum Chordata; class Mammalia; order Cingulata; family Chlamyphoridae; genus Cabassous; species Cabassous unicinctus. The sequence continues at coordinate 6,233 of JAQZBX010087883.1, read as the reverse complement.
ATTTCAGGAGGACTTGGGCATAGCCCGTAATAAGGAGATATGCACACCCACTGCCAACTCCCACCTCCCACCAAGGGCACAGACTAGAAGGTTTGGTCTGGGCCAAGCTAGTCTTGTCCCAAGCTAAAGCCCTGGCTCCCACAATATCTTGTCATCTGTTGTATCCACTGCTGACATGGATCCTTGTAGGCAGCTCCACAGGCTGGCAGTGCCTCCTGGATCTGCTCCCCTGGTACAGTTTCTATAGGCAGACCCCTTCCTCAACACTGGCACTCTCTAGATCTTGAGCTCACAAGTTTCAGAAGTTGTCAGACTCTCCTGGGAGAGGATGGAGATGAAATTAGCCCTATGCCTGAGGTAAGCAAGAGAAGTAAGGGTATTTAATATTTGTTTAGGGCCTTCTTTGTATCTCAGTTCACAATCACATTACATTGCTTAATTCCACAATGATCTTAGGACGTTAGGGATATTCCTTGTCCTTGTTTTGTAAATGAGTAGACTGAGATAACACAGCTATCAGGAAATTGAACCCAATAATCTAAAGCCAGGTCAGCTGACTACAAAGCCCATGTTCCTTTTACTATATCATTCTGCCTCCTCAAGGAGTCTGACTGCTTTTTATGTTCTAAAAGCATAGTTGAGGAGTGGGGCTCCCTGACTCACATCTTCATGGTTGATCCCAAACTTCAGTAACTATAACCAGATACAGAAGGTATGGAGTATGGGAATATTCCAGGTATCTGCCCAAACTAGAAACAGATCTTGGGCACTATAGTGACTCAAAGGTTCATAGCATGACAACAATAAAGGTTCTTAGAAATCATTTTATCCAGCAGTCACAGATTAAAATTCTTCAGGGCCTATACAGGTAATACTGTGTGTGTGTGTGTGTGTGTGTGTGTGTATAGGAGAATGGTGGAAACTTTGGTCAGCTGGAGTGCATGTCTTCTTGCACACACATACTTTGAAGGAATTCATATACTTTTTTTCAAATTTCCCGAAACTCATCTGAATTTCTCAGTTCAACTCAGCGCTTAGCTACCATTTTGGGACTTCGGACTTTAGTCCAACCCTTTCAAGCCACAGATAAGGAGGCTGAGGCTCAGAGAGGGGGAGGTTGCCTAGCAAGTTAATTGTAAAGCTGAGACTAGAAACAGGGCTTTTTTCCCTAATCTAGAGCTCCATATGCCACACTGGTTGTCTTTTTAACTAACTCAATTCCCTTTATCTCAGTACCTACCTCTCTGAGCCCCTTTTAGACCTTCCTTGCCCAATCCATTAGCCACTAGATACATGTGTCTACTTCAATTTAAATTTAAATTAAAATGAAAGAAAATTAAAATTAAGTTCCTCAGTCTCACTAGTCACATTTCATGTACTCAACAGGCACATGTGGGCTAGTGGCTACCATATTGGACAGCACAGATAAAAACATTTCCTTCATTGCAGTAAGTTCTTCTGAATAGCACTGTGAATCTAGGCTGTTCTCTGGGGCAGATGGCCCATTTGCCAGGCACTACTCAAGCTATTGATAAAGAAAAAAGAATCCAAATAAATTCTATACAGATGAATCCATGGACTTTTTCAAAAGATGGAGGGACACACAAAGCAATTGCTGCTGGTGCAGTCAGTGAAGTATGCTCCAACACCTGGACTCACCCACTACTGACTCCGTTCTCAGTGAGTGATAAGTTGTGGATATGGACCTAAGCAAACTCATTATATGCAAGATCAATGTGTGCTGAGACTGTAGGAGAGAATCCATCAGGATGAAATAATTCCTTTTCTCTGTGTAGCTCCAATGAGAACTTAAGCTGGTACTTTCACATTCTCCTCTTCGAGACCTATACAGAATTTGCTTGAGAAAGAGAAGCCACATATCTACTTGTCTCCAGGACCTGGGTAATATGCTATGCCTGTAGCTGCAGTGGCCCAAGCTGCACCAGGTGTTCTGTCCTCTCTACCTAAAGAGGTGACTGTACTGAACGTAATTGAAATCAGATTCCATTCATTCTGCCGGGGGATCCTCTGTTCTCTCTCAGCAGGAGAAGCCAGCATGTTGCTAGACGACTTGGAATACTGGACAATGAGGCTTGCTAGTCTCAGCTGTTACTCAATGCCCAAGACCTTGTTTTTCTTCCATGAAGGCCACCCCACTCCCTCCCACTCCCTGCACCTGAGCCCCAGAATCAGATCTAACTCTGCCATATGAGGCCTGCCATCCACTGTATTAAAGTAGAGACCCATTGGCTTAATGGAATGGTGAATCCAGGAGAAAGGGGGCAGTAAAAACAGGTAGTTCTAATGGTGTGTGAGTTGCTCTGCATCTCTTTGCTGTCTCTCAGACCTAGATCAGAGCAGTGACAAGAGAGGGCTATTGACAAAGCACTTCTCTGTTGCTACCTGCTCTTTGGAGAATTAGATACTTTTTAGGGGATTTAGATTAGTGCACATGGATTGACATGCTACCTGGGTCCTGCTGCTCAAATCTTATAGGGAGTTCACTTTTCAGACTTGTGGCATTAGGCCCCTGTGGTGGCTGCCTCTATTGCACCAGAAAAAGATTTTTCAAACTAGGTTTCATGGTGTATCCTTAATGAGGGGCATATGTTATTAGTCTGTAGTTTCTCTAGTCTCTGTGACCTTTAGAAACTGTTCCAGCCTCAATCTTTGCCCCCCCACACCCTAAGATATAAGGCAGGGGAAAGGCAAAATGAGGTGACATTTCCATAATCTTACAAACTTTGAATTCCTCTACCTAAGGCCAAGAACATTTCTCTCCCCCATTTTTCACCATGGATTTGGCAATATAAAGGAATCACCTTCTGTAGTAGGCAGAATTCTAAGAAGACCTCCAAGATTCCCAGCCCTTGTGGTATGCACACTTTCTCCCATTCAGTCAAATATTAATCTAGAGGCTTCTGTGACTGTTGTGCTGATGTAATTAAGGTCTCAATGCAGTGGAATTTAAAATAGGGCAATTATCTTCAGTTGTCCTGACCTAATCAGTTGGGCCTTTAAAGGGACTGGGCTCTTCCTGTAAAGAGACTTGAAACATGAAGCTATTTCAACTTGAGAAAGAGTCTCTGTTTCTGGCTTTGAAGATGGTGGGGGACATATGGCAAGGAATGAGGACAGTTTCTCGATATTGGGAGTGGCCCCTGTTTGACAACCAGAAAGTAAATGAGAACCTTAGTCCTACAACCACAATGAACTACATCTTGCCAAATCATGTGAGCTTGGAAGAGGACCCTCAGCTCCAGATTAGAAAACAATCTGAATGATGCCTTGATTTCAGTCTTGTGATACCTTGAGCTGAGAATCCAAACTGTGCCCAGACTTCTGACCTACAGAACTGTGAGCTAATAAATAGGTATTGTTTTAAACTGCTAAGTTTGTAATAATTTGTTATGCAGCAATAGAAAACTAATACATCTTCCTTACCGAAGTGTGGTATAGGGGAAAAGAATGGGCTTTGGAGTCGGACAAACTTGGGTTCAAATCCGAGCTCCATCAATTACTAGCCTAATAACTGAGGCTTTTGCTTAGTCTCTCTGAGATTGTTTCTTCATGTGTAAAATGGAGGTGCTGCTCCCAATCTCTTAAGACACTTAGGAGTGAATACCTGGCACACAATAAGCCCTCCAAAATGGTTTCTTTATTTCCCATATTTTCTTAAAGTGTAGGGACTACTTAACTCAGCCATGGGGAAGTGGGGAAAGAAAGACTGGTGGAGAACCAGACATAGAAGGGAAGGGAAGGGTAACTTTTCTAAAATGAGAATAACTAAGTTTCTTCAGCACATGACTGCTTATAAAACAGAATCCAATTCTAAAAGCTAAGTAAACATAAAGGTATGTTTGGTGCAGGGCTTCAAATTCTTTATGAAACCAGACCAGGGTGCACTTATGTGTAAATATGTGAGTATGTGTGTGTACAAGTGTTTATATATTATAATGCTTAAATCAAGGGATGACAAACTCAGTATTCTCATTGGCCAGGCAGATATGTAAATGAACTAAATAGCCTAGTGAACATCAATATGGAGTAATTGATGCCCTGCCTAGGGGGCATTCTAGGTCAATTATCTAAATGAACATTATGTTGGACAAACAGAATTCTACAGGTAAATTTTGGCCTGGGGAAAGCCAGTTCGCGGTCTCTGTTGTAACTAATACCAGCCATCTTTCCATCCTCAAGGATTAGAGTCAGGGCATTTCATTGTATGACTTTAGGATTAGAAGACTGGAAGAACACTTGATTCAGAGTCAGGAAAGCTCACTATGTGACTTCAGGAAAGTCCCTTTCCCTCTCTTATACTTAGTTTCCTTATGTATGCATAAACAGAAGTAGTAAAGAGTATAGGTTCTGGAGCCAGATAGTCTCAGTTGGAACCCTGGCTCTATTATATGTATGGCTTTGGGCAAGACTTAGATTGTCTGTACCTCAGTTTCCTCAACTGTAAAATGGGGATAATATCAGCATCTAATTCATAAGATTGTTACAAAGAATATGGGCACCATTGTGGTATCTAAGAGTAGAGGGCAGATTCTATGCCATGAGAAGTACTCTCCAAGATTGAGGCATGGTGAAGAATGCACTGGATTGTAGGAGGTAGAATGCAATGACATCAAAATTCTAAAATGCTATGCAAAATAAAGGAATTATTGTTATTGGTGGTGGTATTCATAGTTTTATGGGATGTATGACCTTGAAACTATCCCTTTATTTCTCCTACACCTCAGTTTCCTTATTTGTATAATTGTGATGACTGACTTGACTAATACATAGGACTATTTTTGGGAGGAAATAAATAATCCCAGTGACAGTGCGCTGATTCCTGTAAAAGTGTATGTCAATGGACAGACTATGACTTTTTCCAAGAATGGTTCTCTAGCTAGAAAACATTCTGAGAAAACTGCCTAGGGTAGCAATCTATGACAAATATGGACTTTCACCTTGAACAAATGGTCTCAAGCCAAAGGTTGACAGGCAAATTGACAGGTTTCAAAATCCCAAGATAATAGCAGAATCTACCTCACAGGGTTCTTGTGATTTTTCCTAAAGGAATGCATGTAAAGTGCTTAGCACAATGTAAATTCTGTAGGTCAATAAATGATGGGTGTTACTATTGCTAATAAGTCCCACAATGCTCCACTTCATCCCCTTTACCTCAAGCATTTGAACTTCTTTCTGAACAAGCTAACTGATGAAACATGTAGTTTCTATAAGAACTGAAATCTAATGGTAGAGATAATCAGTTAGAAGGCTCCCCAGACATCAAACGAGTACAGTAGTAGAGCCCAAGCCTTCTACAAATTTCTTTAAGAGCCCCAAAGAAGAGGCATGTATATGATTCCCAGCCCCCCATCTCCTTTCAAACCAGAGCAGAAATTCTCTATTCTGCACCTACATCTGGGACTCTGTGTCAGATTCTGCTTTTTAAAGAAGATTCCATTGGCAAAAAAAATGTTTGAAAGCCTTGGATCTTGTCTATCACTTCCCCTCCCCTCCAAACCAATGCCTATTTTACAGATGAGGAAACTGAAGACCAGCTATAACTCAATATGTCTCACAGTGGCAGAGCAGGAACTAGAACTAGGTATCCTAATATTTAGGGAAGTATTCTTTCAATTTCATCAGATGGAGTAGCATATTAGTGGAGAGAATAGTCAGTGGTGGGAGTTGGATATGGGTGGGGAAGAACTAGGACTGGGACAAGAGGCAGGGAATAGAGCCAGTCCTTGGCAGGTGTGAGTGAAAGATTAGTAGGGGGTACAACCAAGTGGGATTAATAAGCATAGGCTAAATCTCTCTCAGCCAAGAAGGTCCTTGGTTCTTCCCTCCACTCCCCCAAGCTCCTTTCAGTCCCAATCCTGGGTCAGAGGAATAGCCATGGAAAAGAATACCAAATTTTATCTTTCAAGGTTTATGTTGGACTATTTAGTCTAATGGATTTTAGTTCATGGAGGAGTAAATGTAATTAATAATAGAATGATATGCAAAGCCAAAGATCCTTGCCAAAGCACAGGATGAGGCAGAAACGATTTCCAAGTCTCCTTTCTCTGACTACTGAGCCAGAAGAAGGGGGCTCACTGTCTAGATGCCATCTTGAGTGAGGGGTACACGGTCATTACCATAAACCAGCTCATGTGAAATTGCAGAGCCTGGAAATGGTTTTGAATACCAGGCTTTTCCACTGGAAAAAATAACTACATGAATTTAGAGCATAC
>JAQZBX010087882.1:0-12821 GCA_029593785.1 Cabassous unicinctus | reverse complement strand
ATTTTTTTTTTTTCTTAATTTTGTTTATTTATTCCCCCACCCTCGTTGTTTTGCGCTCGCTGTCTGTTCTCTGTGTCCATTCGCTGTGTGTTCTTCTTTGTCTGCTTGTCTTCTCTTTAGGCAGCTCCGGGAACTGATCCTGGGACCTTCCAGAGTGGGAGAGAGACACTCAATCTTTTGTGCCTCAGCTCTCTGGTCTGCTCCATCTCTTACTGTCTCTTTTCTGTGTCTCTTTTTGTTGCATCATCTTGCTGTGCCAGCTGTCCATGCAGGCTAGCACCCTGCAGGCCAGCACTCTGCATGGGCCAGCTCTCCACTCGGGCCAGCTTGCCTTCACCAGGAGGCCTTGGGAATCGAACCCTGGACTTCCTATAGGGTAGACGGGAGCCCAATTGATTGAGTCATATCTGCTTCCGTTCTTTGGTTTCTTTTAGCAATGTTTTGTGGTTTTCTGAATACTGGTCCTTTATGTCCTTGGTTAAGTTTATTCCTAAATGTTTGACTGTTTTAGTTGCTATTATAAATTGAATTTATTTTTCTGATTTCCTCCTCAGAATGCACTCAATTCTTACACTAAAAAAAGAAGAAAGAGCTAAAAGTGAAGTCCTAACTGTGCACCTGGAGGAACTAGAAAAAGAACAGCAAACTAATCCCAAACCAAGTCAAAGGAAAGAAATCATAAAGATCAGAGCAGAAATAAATGAAATCGAGAACAACAACAACAACAAAAAAATAGAGAGAATCAACCAAAACCAAAAGTTGGTTCTTTAAGAAGATAAACAAGATCGACAAACCCTTAGCTAGACTGTCAAAGAAAAAAAGAGAGAAGACACAAATAAATAAAATCAGAAATGAGAGGGGGACATTACCACGGACACTGCAGAAATAAGAGAGATCACAAGAAGATACTATGAACAACTGTATGTCAAAAACCTAGAAAATGTAGATGAGATGGACAAATTTCTAGAAACCCAAACCACCTGCACTGACCCTAGAAGAAATAGAAGACCTCAATAAACCAATCACAAGTGAAGAGATTGAAACAGTCATCAAAAACCTCCCAAATATGAAAAGCCCAGGACCAGATGGTTTCACAGGTGAATTCTACCAGTCATTTTAAAGACGACCCAATACTAATCATGCTCAAGCTCTTTCAAAATATTGAACAGGAAAGAATGCTCTCAAACTCATTCTATAAAGCCAACTTTACCCTAATAAAGACACTATGAAAAAAGAAAATTACAGACCAATGTCTCTAATGAATTTAGATCAAAAATCCTCAACAAAATACTTGTAAACAGTATCCAAAATCACATTAAAGACTTATACACCAAGATCAAGTGGGTTTTATCCCAGGTATGCAAGGGTGGTTCAACACAAGAAAATCAATTAGTGTAATAAACCACATTGATAAACTGAAGAAGAAAAATCACATGGTCCTCTCAATTGATGTAGAAAAGGCATTTGACAAAATGCAGCACCCTTTCTTGATAAAAACACACCAAAAAATAGGAATAGAAGGATGCTTTCTCAATATGGTAAATTGCATATATGAAAAACCTACAGCTAGCATTGTACTCAACAGTGAAAGACTGAAAGCTTTCCTGCTGAGATCAGGACCAAGACAAGGAGGCCCACTCTCACCATTATTATTCAATATTGTGCTAGAAGTTCTAGCTAGAGCAATTAGGCTAGACAAAGAAATAAAAGGCACCCAATAAGGAAAGGAAGAAGTAAAACTTTCACTATTTGCTGATGGCATGAGCTTATATCTAGAAAATCTTGAAAACTTCACAACAAAGCTACTAGAATTAATAGACAAGTTCAGCAAAGTGGAGGGATATAAGGTTAATATGCAAAAATCAACAGCATTTCCATATACTACTGATGTGCATTCTGACTTATATTTTAATGAGGTCACTCAGGTTGCTGCCTTGTGAATAGGAAAGTAAGGGTGGAGGCAGGGAAACCACTTAGGAGGCTACTGCAGGAATCCAGGAGAGAAATGATGGTCTGTACAAGGACTGTATCCTGGTTGGTGGTGAGATGGGATCAGATTCATTGATATACTTGAAGGAAGGTGGAGCTCACAGAATTTGTTTACAGCTTGGATAGAATATATGAGAGAAAAGTCAAGGCTGACCATTTTGTCCTGAGGAAATAGAACGATGCCGTTGACAATACTGAGATGGGCATGGCTGTGGGAGGAGCAGGTGTTGGAGACAAACCATGATTCAAGTTTTGAACATGTTAAATTTGAGATGCTTTTTTGACATACAAGTGGAGATCTGAAGTGGGCAGTTGGATATATGTGTCTGGAAATCAGGGGGGAAGTATGGGCCAAAGTTACGAATGTTGGAGTCACCAGTTGATAGACAGAATTTAAAAGCATGGAACTGAATGAGGTCATCAACAGAGTGAGTGTAGGTAGAGAAGAGGTCCAAAGACTGAGCTTTGAGGCACTCCATCGTAAATGGGTGGGGACGAACCAGCAAAGACTGAGAAGGAACAGATTGTAAGGTACGAGGAAAGCCAGCATGGTGCTGTGGATTGCCAAATAAAGAAAGTGCTTCAAGAAGGAGGAGGTCGTTAACTGTGTCAAGTGCTGCTGATAGGCCAAGTAAGGCAAAGACTAAGAAATGACCATTAGGATTAGCAAAATAGAGGTCATTGTATTGATGGAGTGCTGGGGGTGAAAACTCACTTGGAGTGGCTTTACTAGAGAATGAGGGATGGAAATGGGACGCAGTGAGTATTGAGAATGTTTTGTGGAGTTCTGCCATAAAGAGAAGTGGAGTGGTAGCTGGGGTTGGGGGAAATGGGGTTGAGAGCATTTTGGTTTTTTTAAGATGGGAGAAATAATTGTGCCTTTGTGTGCTAGTGGGAAAAGTCCAATAGGGAAAATTTGATGACACAGGAGAGAGAGAGGGAGCATTGCTAAAACCACTTTCTTGAGAAAATAAGAGAGAATGGGATCTGGTATAGAAGTGGAGGAGGTAGATATGGTGGGAGGCACTCTTGGAAGTCCTCAGCTGCTTAGAGACCCTTCAGCAGCTCCCTAGTGTTTCCTATACCAAGTCTGTTAACCTTTGCTTGGGATACAAGGACCCTGGCCCTATGCTCTATCTCCCTCCTCATCAACTCTTGACACTTCATCACCCTTCTCCCCGCCTCACCTGTGGTCCTCTCTTCCTGGGATATTTCTACCCTCTTTATCTACTTCTGCTCATTCTTTGTGACCCAGTTCAAGTGTCATCTCCTCTGTCCCTCTGGGTTCCCACAATAATGCTAAAATTTCTATTATAGCATGTGATCATATTGTAATTTTTTATTTACCCATTTGTCTTCCATCAAAGCTATGATCTTCTTTAGGGCAGACATTGTCTTCTTGTCTCAATAGTCACAGCCCTCTCCTTCCCATCTACTCCCAGGACAGTGTCTAACACATAGAAGAAATAAAAAAAAAAAAGGAAGCCTAATCAAATAAATACCCTGGGGACTGAGGATGATTATTTGCATAATTTTAATGTAAATTTTTATTGCACTGTAATATATATATGTGTGTGTGCAAATGATAAGTGTATAGCTCTATGAGTTACACATCTGTGTAACTACCTTCCACCCACATCAATGAACAGAATATTACCAGTATCCCAAAAACTCCTCTCCTACCCCCTTTCAGCCAGGACTAGCCACTATTCTGACTTATAACATCATGGATTAGTTTTTCAACTATTTTTGAACTATATATAAATGGAACCAAACAGTATGTACTCTTTTATGTCTGACTTCTTTCACTCAAAATTCTGTTTCTGTGATTCATCCACTTTGCAGTGTATTGCAGTAATTTGTTCATTCTCATTGCTCTGTACTACTCATTGTGTGAATACACCGCAATGATTTAGACATTCTACTGGTGCTTGACATTTGGGCTCTTTCTGGTTTCTGCCTCTTACAAATAATGCTGCAATGAATGTTCTTGCACACATTCTTGAACATGTCTATGCTTTTCTGCTGGATGTATACTTGAAAGTGGAATTGCAAGGTCACACGTTCAAGTGCTTTTGGCCATGTAATTGTTACTCAACAAACCCAGTAGCACAATTCTAGGAACTAGAACAATACACATTAGAGCCATCATGACCTCTGAGCTTTTTTATCCAGCCCTTTCATTTTCAGATGAGAAGCCTGACACTCAGGCTGGGAAAGCGACTTGTGCAAAGTCACAAGTCAGTGGAGAGTTGGGACTTGCTCCAGGTCTCCTGATTTCCAGGCCAGTATGAAGCAAGATTAACGTTTGGCAAACACCTGCTAGTATTCAATGAGGTAACTATCCTCTCCGACCCAGGAATGATCAAATGCCATTCCACTTTGGATTAACAAACGCTAGCATTTATTAAGTATCTGCAGTGTGCTGGGCACATTGTGCCATATGTTTACATGTGTCACATATTTACATACACCACACATTTACACATGTAATATATTTAAATGCATCACATATTTACACGTATATATTTACATGTCGTATATTTATATGGGTCACATATTTACATGCATCACATATTTATACACATCTTATATTTACATGTCATAATTGCATTATATATTATTTCTAATCCTTACAAGAACCCTTCAAGACAGGTATTCTTAATCTTATTTTTCAGATGTGAAAATCAGTTTAGAGGGGATGAATAGCTTGCTCAGGTTTCCATAAGAAGTGACAGAGCTGGGATTTGAACTCTGTTTAGACCTACCTAAGGTAAGGAATGATGAACTCCTTCTTATAAAACAATCACTGTTTTCACACCATGTAAACACTTTTTTTCCCTCAGGCCCCAAGGATCCTCTGAAATGTAGAGAATTCGGCTTTTCACCACAGACCATGTGTCTAAAAGAAGGCATCTCAACATGGCAAACATTTAATATACCTCCAGGTTTCCCTGTGAGAACTGGTGGAGAAAGTGACTTGTAGTCATAGTGATGCTAAAAGCTTCTCTTCTACATTCAGTCGCGCCATTCTGATTCCTAAGTTCAGAAGTCATGGACACTGGCCTCTCAAGCTCTCCCCAGAAGCCTTTAGGAAAGTGAGCCTTGCACCCATTTCAGAGAAGGTACCACCTGGCCTTCCTTACTCCAGGAATCTTTTTGGATACCCACCTCCCTGCTCCTGTCCCATATTCCTGTAGGATATCTTAAGAATCCTAATCAAATATACATGATCATCATGAAAAGGGATCAGGTACTCATATTTTGTGTACACTGGCACATTGCTCTTGTATGAATCATTTCATTTATTCCTCCCAACAACATTCTGAGGTAGGTACTATTAATAGTCCCATTTTACAGATGAGGAAATTGATGCTTAAAAAGGTGTAATTACTTATCCAAGGTAAGTGAGTGAGCCGTGCCCTCTTTACTCTTGCTGGCTGCATGTTGCACAGCGCTAAGCACCTGATAGGCCACAACAGCAACAAATACCCACAAAAACCGACACACACAAAAAACACAGACAGACACCTCACTTTGATTAAGGTGTTAAGTGCTCCTTTCCTCGGCTTTACAGATGGAAATCAGTGTATTTATTTTCAAGTGATCCATCTCCGTGGGAATACAAGTGATCTGTGAATTCCCACCTCTCTGCACTTCAGCTAAAGAGCCCATCAGATATGTAACCTTCACAGGTGACTCTGTGGGTCATACTTTGAGAAAGCCAGTGGTTTCACTTAAATTCATTGAAAGGTATCTAAAAGTCTGTGGGTTTATCTCTTGTTTCAGTTTGCTACAAGCTGCCAAAAGCAATATACCAGAAATGGGTTGCCTTTTACAATGGGCATTTATTAACTTACAAGCTTACACTTCCAAGGCTGGGAAAAGTGTTCAAATCAAGGCATCATCAGGCAACGCTTTCTTCCAGAAGCCTGACTGCCAGCGATCCTGGTCTCTTCTGTCACATGGGAAGGCACATGGCTGCATCTGCTGGTCTCTGCTTCTCCTCTGGGCTCCATTGCTTCCAGTTTCTGGCTGTTCTCTCAGTGGCTTTCTCTTTCAGCTTCTGTGGGGTTTCTCTCTGAGCTCCTGTATTTCTGTGGCTCCCTCTCTCCATATTCATCCCATTTATAAAGGATTCCAGTAAAAGGATTAAGACTCACCCTGGTCAGGCCCTACTGAAGCAATCTAATCAAAAGGCCCTTAACTGGAGTAACCTAATCAAAAGGTCCCACCTATATTAGGTTCACACCCACAGGAATGGATTAACTTTAAAAATAGAATTTTCTGGGGTCAGTAAAAGCTTCAAACAACCACATCTCTCTTCTCACAAACTTCCTTGCCTGAATGGTCTTGTGTAGATGTTTGTGGAGAGAGAGAGAAAGACAGAGAGACAGAGAGAGAGACAGAAGGATGGAGGGAAGGGCGGGAGGGAGAGAAAGACACAGGCTTTCTGTTTCAAGGTGGGGTAAAACACACAGCCAAGAACTTCCAGCCTTTTAAAACTCCCTCTGATTCTTGCCAATACCTGAAATGGTAGCAATTGGAAAAGAAAACTCCACTGGGAGGGAAAACACTGACTAAACCTTTTCCAAAGTCATGTTTAAAGAGAGCAAGCCTGGGAACAAACACTTGTGCTTTCTTATTGCTTTGTGCTTCTTTTCTCTCTAAAAATCTCCTTTTTACCACAGTGACATGACGATCAATCACCCTGGTAATGAAGTAAACGCAGATAGCAGCTAAGAGCTGGTGCAATGGGAGTTCCAGTCCTGGCTCGGATGGTAATTAACTCTGTGACCCAGGATATGTTACTTAACCTGTCTGTATTATTTCAGTGTCCACATGTGTAAAAAAGATTTGTATACTGTCAAGAACTATTCAGACATGAAGGAAGACGATCGTTATGTTTGGCATGTGTTGGGGTGACACTAGCAATAGCGTAGATTTCTTATCAGCCACACAGTGATCCCGTAGGAATTTTGCTGCAGAGGTTTCAAACCTTCTTGGATGAGAGGCTATTCTCAGTTTTCCCTAGTGCACTGTGGGGATGTTAAGAATTTTATCTATCCTTCTGATTAAATTCTAAGTGATGATCACTTTCATTGTAACATCCAAACTTCTTCAACATGTCTAACAAGCAATGGGGAACACTACCACTTTGGGAAATATTTTAATTTTCTTTTGTGTCCAAGCTTTATGTACAAGTTACCTGGAGCAAATTAATTAAGCTAGAAGAGCTTTCACGAGCCAAATCAGATGGAACTCATCTTAAAATGTCTGAGATCATCTAGATGGAGGCAGATTCTTTGAAGTACAGAAAAATCAGCCTGTTATGAAAGAGCTTTTGTTAAAAGCTTGCACATTGTCCATCAATTCAATCAACGTTTATGTCGTTTAGAGCCTATTATTAATTGGCAGGTGCTGTGTTCAGGTCTTGCCTTCTAGGACGTCACTATCTAAGATTTTCATGTTTATTTGATGTGCACAAATGCAAAGAAGATGCCTGCGAGGTGACAGTGGGGTTACTTCATTAGAAAATCTTGCATCCACACATACGCCACACTGCACTGCAATGACCTTGCATGTAAGGCTACCAGCAGAGAAAACTTTCAGGCAGGAAAACTGCTGCAAATGTCAGGCTCTCTGATCCTGAATCCCAGAACTCCCTGACCTTGGGTGTCATCCTCAGAGGCCTGGACCAGGTGGCAGTCTGCCAGCTTCCTAGAGGTTCGCTTCAACAAGGGTGAACACACATACAATTAATTCCAACAAAGAGATTGTTCCACCAACACATAAAACATGGAAAAGTACAAATTTCAGGAGCCTCTGAATTGTTGAGAGAAAAATGTCTTGATTCTGGGAATGACTCGGCTCAGGTTCCTATCTGATCATCTTGCATTTTTCTCTATTTCTTCTCGGTTACATTTAAATAATGTTTGGAAATAAAGTGTGCTAATGTGAGACACCAGCTGCTACTGTGAAAACAAAGCAGGGGTAATTATGACTTTGTATTCTGAGCAAAAGAAGGCTAGACATTCTAATTCTAGAGACCTAAGAAAGGAAGTTAGAAGGAATGAAAGTTAAATGGGGAAGATACAGGGCAGAAAGGAGATCCCAAGGTTTGATGAACTGAAAATGTTCTTATTTATTCTGTTACACAGCAGCAACAATTGTTAAAGATTTGTGTAAAAATACTTGCTCATGTTAAACTGTTAACCTATAGAACATACACCATGCCTTTGGCACATACTGTGGTGGGTTTGCCCATTTTCTGGCTGTTCTGAGAGGGAATGTAAAGTTTAAGTCACTGGCTTAAGTAATGGAACCAAGAATTAAACGCACCAGAATTCTTTTGGCTGCGATTCTGAAAGTCACTTTCAAATGGAGATGTTCCATCAACAAAGGGAGCAAGAGAATTTGTTTCTTTAGGGATGTTTATTCTCTCCACCAGTTCTGCCCTTTCACTGCCAGTTCCAATGTTCCCCAATGTTTGGCGGAGTTGGTGCCAAAGTCAGCAACAGAAAACTCCAGACTTTTTGAGCTGGGAGGGTCCTGAGACACCAAATAGCCCAAACTTCTCAGAACTTATCTAAGGATTCCAAGTCTCCAAAGGGGAAGAGACTTGCTGAAGCTCCCCTTGCTGGTTAGGAGGGAGTGGGGCTGGAGTGCAGATGTCGGGGCACTCACACCTGGTCCCTTATGCCAAGGGACTTCCCCACCCCTAGGTACCTAGAAGATGAAGTGCAGTCACTCCATAAAAGTTTATTGTCAGGCTCCTACTAGATGCTGCGAGTGGTGGTGGTGGAGGTGTGCAATGGTACAAAGCAGAGGTAGTCCCTGCCTTGCCAAGTTTACAACCCAGCAGGGATGATAAGACGAAGACTCACACAAATAAATATATAAATTCAAGCTGTGAGAAGTGATATGACGGGAAATAGGGTGTTATGAACATTTAGAATAGGAAGACTTGATTTAGTCTATGGCAGGGGTTCTTAACCATTTCAGGGGGTACGTTAGCTTGAATTGAAAAAAGTCAACTTCTTATCTTTATTTTCTCTGACCGCTAACTGAAAGCTAGCATTTCGTTCACGTATGAATGTATGCAATTAAATTACAGTAGTATTCATTTCACCTGACTGGCAAAGGGGTCTGTGGAATAAAAAAGTTTAAGAACCCCTGGTCTCAGGGGTCAGGGAAAACTTCTCCCATAAGGTGACATTGGAGTTGTGACTGGAAGAGGATGAACAGGGGTGAGCTGGTTGAAATGTGTGGGTAAATGAGGACAAATGAGGGAACAGTGCAGGGGGAATGTTCTAGATAGAGGGGATAACTGTGCAAAAGCCCTGAGGCTGGAAGGAATTTGGTATAGTTAAAAACCTGAAAGAAAGTCCACTGTGGCTGGAGTGCAGGGGGCAGGACAAAAGACAAGGCTGGGAGGGAGGCACCCGCTAGACCAGGAGGAGCTTCCTGTGAGGCCACAGCAAATGTTTGTCTTTTATTTAAAGGCAAGAGAAATTTTAAGCAGGGATCTGCCATGAACAGAATTGCATTTTAAAAGATCTCTCTGGCTGCAGTAAATATTAGGAGACTTTCAAGGTCACCAGGGCTCTAGGAGAGAGAGCTAGGGCCAGGGTGGTGGGGGTAGAGAGAGAGAGAGAGAGCAATAGACAGATTTGAAAAAAGATGCCTCCTTCTCTGACCATCATGGTTGATAAAAGAAAAGCTTTTCATGCAATTTAAGATCTCACAGCTTTATTGAACTATTCATGAATTGGACAGCATCCCATTTAAAAAGTAGAAGGGAGCTCCGTTGAGGGGGTGGAAAGGGGAAGCTCATATAGGGCAAATGTGGAAACAAGTGAGGAAATGTTCTGATTGGCTAACATTGAGTTTCCAGTTTACATAGTGTGTGGGGGGGTATCTTACAAAGTGGGGAGCAGATTTGCATTGATTTGTATGGTGTGCTCGTGTCCGTTCTGATAAGCTATCTCTACTTGACTGAAACTAGTTTTGTCACCAGGTGTTGCTTATCAGTAACTCTGTAGGGTGTATTCATTTTCTAGGGAAACCCCTGCCAGTCATTTTTATCTTCTGGACAAGCCCTTCTTGGAAGGGGTCTTCTCCTGCAATGCTCAATGCAGGTGGCCATTTTATTTTACTTAACATGGTTAACTGAAATGGCAATGTATGAAGAAAAAGTTGGATTGGATACTTGGCCAGGGAAGTGAGTTGAAGGACCTCATGAATTGTAACTGCACAACCCACCCATGTCAGTCTTCCTTCCTTTCTCACTCAAAGAAGCCTCAGAGCCTTGATCCTCCTTCAACATAATGATTTCTTTAATCAGTAGCTCTCAGCACATTTTGCAAAATGCTCCAGATGGGAGGTGTGGGAGCAGACAGCTTGGCTTGCCATTAAGTGACTTGAAAAGTCACTGACTTTTCCTGTAATTGCAAACTTGGAAGTAACCCAGGTGAATCCGAGGTGGCTGGTAGTAGTTGTATCACCCAAAGTAAATAGGCCCTAGAGGCAAGACTGGTTTGTGAAGGTGGTCCCAGCCCCTCTTATGGCCACCACGTTGATGGAGAATAGCCTCTTCATCCCTGAGCTCCCTTCCCTTTTGACCTGCTCAGAATATAAACCTTTTGCTGCCCATTCAGGCCTTAATAGGAATTTTGTCACCTAATTAGTAGGCATTTATTATATGCTCTCTATAATACTAACAAACAGGAGTTATTGAATATTTCATATATGTCAGACACTGCTCTAAGCCATTTACATATATTAACTTTATAGATGATGAGACTGAAGCTCAGAGAGGCAAATCTGATTGCTAAGCCAGTGTTCCGTATTACCACACTGTGCTGCTTGCTGATGCCTTCTCTATGTTCAGCCCTTTGCTGGGTGCTATGGAGATAAATGTATCACCAGGCATTTCTCAGTTATTCACCAGACTTAGGAAACTATTGCATTGGCAAGGCTGAGGAATTTCCTTTCTATCCTTTTCTTACCACCTCTGACGTCATCTCACCCCTATTCTTGCCATTACTTAGAATTTCTTCTTGCTGTGAAAGACCCCACAACTGCTTAGGACTCTCCTTATCCCTCCTCACTCCCCAGAAGCACAAATGAGAGGAAGGGGAAAAGCGTAAGCCCTAAGTTGGTTCAGATGCTTCCTCATCAGAGGATGGCCCCCATCGTGTTAGCTTCGTCGTTTTTAGAAGGGAACACTTGCAGGCTGTGGCTGGGGCAGAGCTCAGGAAGGAGTGCTGGGGTACTCAGGGTGAGTGGAGGATGTTTGGGGGATGTTGAATGGAGTCTGGAGGGCCTGAGATTCTCTGCTCAGGGTCTCCTTGCTCTGAGCTACTGCTGGCTCTAATCTTACGTGAAGGCTGGGGCAGCTCTGGGGAGTCTGACTCCTGAAAGAAATCATGGAAATGTCTGATTTGGGGCTATGGGGACATGCTGGACATCTTCACAGATTTGGAGACAACTCTAAAGCCTGGGTGGCTTCCTTGAGGAAATAACCCTTCTCAGAGAACTGGGGACATTATATGGCCAGCTCTGCTCTTTTCTCTCTTCACCGTCATCCTTCCAGCCAGGCTCCTGGCTCCGGGAAGCATCTGGAGGCACCTGTACACCAGCCTTTTGATGTGCCTCTGGCTGTCTTGCAGGTGAGGTGGGGCACAGCCCTTTGGCTACCTCTCCCCCAGCAGGAAGATTGTTCTGTGGCAAATCTGACCTCCATGTTATAGACATTTCGACCTGGAGAGAAAATTATTGGCAGAACCTTGTCAAAATCCCCCATTTTGATGCTTGGTATGCTCACCCATGGATGTAAAAGGCCAGTGTCTGATCTAGGCCACTATGGCACCAGCTGGCTGAAGCTGAGAGCTTTGAGCACACTCTTTTCCTAGGAGGAGAGCCCCTCTTCCCTGACCCCACTTCCATTCATTAAACTCTATCTCTATCCATTGACTCTGATTCTAATCCTGCCTCTTTCTAAAGCTTCCCTGATGTATCCTCATTTCCCTAATTCTGGACCTCATGAGTCTCTACCCCTCTTCTGGCCATTAGCACTGTCCTGCCCCAGACTATGGAAAGCATGGACTGAGTCTTCTTTGCCTCTGCTTGGCCCACAGAAGATGCTTAATCAAAGTTCATTCCTTCATCCTTCTTTTTGTCTTGGAAGCCTTTCCTGTTTGGCCCCTAGCCTCATCCTTTTGGCACAAATTATTAGAATGCTAGACCATCTCACTGGTTCACCTTCCTCTTTGTCTCTAGGAGGAAGCTGGGCTTCAGAGAGCAGAGGGCACACACCCAGGCCGCAGCCCAGTGTCCTCTCTTCCTTAACCCTCTGTGGGCACTCAATCCCTGCCCTGGGATCGTGCTTCTGCTGCTGCTTTGGCTACTTCTGCTTCCCTTGCTGCTTCTCCTTCTGCTTCTGCTTCTTCCTTGGCTTCAGCTTTCTCTGCTATGTCTACTTCTGCTTCTGCTTTAGCTGTTGATGCTTCTTCTGCTTCTACTCTTTCTCTGCTTCTGCTGCTTTTCTGCTTCTGCTGCTTCTGCTTCTTCCTCTGATTCTACTTTTTCTGCTGCATCTACTCCTGCCTTTTCTGCTGCTTCTATTTCTTTTTCTTTTTCCTCTTCTCCTCCTCCTCTTCCCCTTCCTCCTTCTGCTGTTGCATCTCCTCCTCCTCTTCTGCTTCTACTTCCTTCTCTGCTGCTGCTGCTTTTTCTGCCTCTGCATCTTCTGTGTCTTCTTCTGCTGTTGTTTTTTTCACTTCTGCAGCTTCAGCTTTGGATTGTTGTTGTTATTCTTCTTCTTCATT
>JAQZBX010087881.1:0-12816 GCA_029593785.1 Cabassous unicinctus | reverse complement strand
TGCTTACCTGAGTTAAATATTCATTTTACTAAGTTGTATACACTTGTCTTCTAATTTCTACTATTATTATTTCCATTATCCTTTTCATTTTCTTATCTATTCTACTTTCTCTTGCTCTGATATTTTTCCTTCAAAGGAACATAGAAAAAATCAAGGAAAGAGAACAAGAAGAAAAAAGTGTGAAAGGGAAAACTTAACAGACACAAAAAACCAGCAGCTAAATAAAACTCTAGAGTAGAGAGAGAAGATAATCAACTGAATAAACCCATCAAGGTAAAAAGATGACGAGAGGGCAGCAAAAATTTACAAATTATCCTAAGAAACAGGAATAAATGGCCCAGTCCAATGAACAAACTAAAAACCAGGAAGAGATGCAGAATATTGTACAACTAATCAAAGCTGTCCAAACAAATATCATGGACCAATTTAATGATGTGAAGGAAGAGATTAAGGATATTAAGAAGACACTGGGAGAATACTGAAGAAACTGTGAACAAACATAAAAAGATAATGTATATGATGATGAATAATGGCAAAATCCAAGAAATCAAGAAGACACTGGAAGCACATAACAGCAGATTTAAACAGGCAGAAGAAAGAATTAGTGATGTGGATGACAGTACATCTGAAATCAAACAGATAGTATAACAGATAGATAAAAAGATATGAAAAAATCAGGCAGAGAGTTAGGGATTTGAACAACAACAAAACAAAACACACAAACATACACATTAAAGTCATCCCAGAGGAGGAAGAAGAGGGAAAGGAGATAGAAAGAGTGTTGAAGAAAGTAATGGCTGAAAACTACGCAAACCTATTGAGGGAGATGGACATACATGTTCAGGAAGCACAGTGCACCCCAAACAGTATAAATCACAACAAGCCCACTCCCAGAAACATACTTGTCAAATTTTCAAATGCTCAAGACAAAGAGAAAATACTGTAGGCAGAAAGAGAAAAGAGAACCATCACATACAAGGGAAGCTCTATAAGATTAAGTGTGGATGTCTCATCTGAAACCCTGGAGGCAAGAAGAAAGTGATATAACATAGTCAAGGTACTAAAAGAAAAACATTAATTTCCAGCCAAAAATTCTTTATGCAGCAAAACTGGCATTCAAAAATGATGGAGAATTCAAAATATTCAGAGATAAACAGAAATTAAGAGAGTATGCTAATAAGAAAGCTGCACTTCAAGAAATACTACAGAGAGTTCTGTAGGTTGAAAGAAAAAAACAGGAAAGAGAGAGTTGGAGGAGAGTGTAAAACAACTAAAAATAAACAAAAATAAAACAAAAGTAAATTATGACATACATAACCCAAAGAAAATGTGGCTAACATAAGTAATTCCTTTAGAGTAATGACACTGAATGTTAATTGATTAAACTCGCCAGTCAAGAGATACTGATTGGCAGAGTGGATAAGGAAATATAATCCTTCTGTATGCTTTCTACAAGAAAGTTGAATATGGAAGTTAATCAACACACTCTTAGAAAAAAAGTGGGTCAAGGAGGAAATCTCAAAAGAAATCAGTAACTACCTTGAAATGAATGAAAATGTCTACACAACATATCAAAATCTATGAGATGCAGCAAAAGCTGTACTGAGGCTGAAATTCATAACCATAAATGCATATCAAAAAAATGAAGGAGCTAAAATCAGAGACCTAACTGCACACTTGGAGGAATTAGAAAAATAACCACAAACCAAACTGAAGGTAAGTAGAATGAAGAAAATAACAAAGATTAGAGAAGAACTAAATGAAAGAGAAAATAAGAAAGCAATAGAAAAAATAAACAAAACTGAAAGATAGTTCTTTTGAGAAGATCAATGAAATTAACAAAACCTTAGATAGACTAACAAAGAAAAAAAAAATAAAGAGACGATGCAAATACTCAAAATAAGAAATGAGGAAGTGATATCACCACCGACCCCAGAGAAATAAAGAGTATCATATACTTTTATTTATTTATTTATTTATTTCAAAGGATACTTTGAAAAATTATATGCCAATAAAAGGATAATTTAGAGGAAATGGACAACTTCCTAGAAACACACAAGCAGCATGAATTGATGAAAGAAGAAATTGATGAACTCAACAGAGCAATCACATGTAAATAGATAGAATCCATCCTCAAAAACCTCCCAACTAAGAAGAGCCCAGGACCAGATGCTTTCATAAGTGAATTTTACCAAACATTCCAGAAAGAACTAACCACAATCCTGCTTAGTCTATTCCAAAAAGTAGAAGTTTAAGGAACAATGCCTATCTCATTCTATGATGCCAACATTACATGAAAACTAAAGTGAAACAAAGATGCCACAAGAAAAGAAAATTACAGACCAATCTCTCTGATGAATCTAGATGCTAAAATCCTCAAAAAAATTTTGCTAATCATATTCAACTACAAGTCAAACAAATTACACACCATGACCAAGTGGGTTTCATACTGGGTATGCAAGGATGGTTCAACATAAGAAAATGAATCAATGTAATACACCACATAAACAGATCAAAAGGAAAAAAATCACATGATCATCTCTATAGATGCTGAAAAAGTATTTGACAAAATACAGCACAATTTCTTGATAAAAACACTGCAAAAGATATGAATATAAGGAAACATTCTGAACATGATAAAGGGCATATATGAAATACTCACAGCTAACATTATATAAATGGTAAAATCCTAAATGCTTTCCCTCTGAGATGGGGAACAAGACAAGAATGACCACTATCACCACTCCTATTTAACATTGCCTTAGAATTACTTGCTCAAGCAATGAGGCAAGAAAAAGATTTAAAAGGCATACAAATAGGAAAGGATTATACAAAAATTTCACTACTTGCAGACGATATGATCTTATACATAGATAGCACTGAGAAAACTACATGAAACCTTATAGAGCTTATAAATGAGTTCATGGAAGTTACAGGCTATAATATCAATGCTCAAAAATCAGTAGCATTTCTGTATTACAATAATGAGCAATCAAAGGAGGAAATCAGGAAAAAAATACCATTTACAAAAGTAAGTAAAAAAAATCAAATACCTAGGAATAAACTTAACTAAACATGTGAATAACTTATAAACAGAAAACTACACTGCATGGTTAAAGCAAATCAAAGAAGACTTAAATAAATGTAAGAATATTCCCTGTTTATGGATAGGAACACTAAACATCATTAAGATGTCTATCCTACCTAAACTAATATGAAGATTTAATGCAATCTCAATAAAAATCAGCATAGCATTTTTTACTGAATTTGAAAAAATAAATATGACATTTATTTGGAAGGGCAAGAGGCCCTGAATAGCCAAAAACATATTGAAAAATAAAAATGAAACTGGAGGAATCACACTATGTGACTTTAAATCATACTACAAAGCTACAGTGTTCAAGACTGCATGGTATTGGCACAAGGATAGACATTCTGACGACTGGAATTGAATTGAGAGCTCTGATATAGATCCTCACCTATTCAATTGTCTGATATTTGACAAGGCCACCAAGCCCACTCAACTGGGAGAGAATGACCTCTTCAAAAAATGGTTCTTGGAAACCTGGATATCCATATCCAAAATAATGAAAGAGGAACACCATCTGACATCTTATACACACCTCAAGATAGATCAAAGATCTAAATATAAGAGCCTAGACAGCAAAAATCTTGGAAAATAATGTAGGGAAGCATCTACAAGTCCTTGTAATAGGATATGGCTTCATGAACATCACACCCAAAGCACAAGCAGCAAAAGAAAAATAGATAAACAGGACCTCCTCAAAATTAAAGCCTTCTGTGCCTCAAAGGTGTTTGTCAAGAAATTGAAAAGACATCCTACCCAATGGAAGAAAATATTTGGTACCCATAAACCTGATAGGCACCTAATATCTAGCATATATAAAGAAATCTTATATCTTGAAAATAAAAAGACAAAAAACACATTTAAAAAATGGGCAAGTAAGTTGAACACATTCCTCTCCAAAGAAGAAATACAAATGGCTAAAGAGCACATGAAAAGCTGCTCAACATCACTAGCTATTAGGAAAATGCAAATCAAAATTACTATGAGATACCATCTTACACCCATTAAACTGGCAGCCATTAATAAAACAGAGTACTACAAGTGTTTCGAGAGAATGTAGAGGAATGGGAGCACTCATCCAATGCTGGTGGGAATAAAGAATGATCTAGTCATTGTGGAGAACAGTTTGGCAGTTCCTCAACAAACTAAATATAGATCTCTCATATGGCCCAGCAATTCCACTGCTGAGTATATGCCCAGAAGAATGGAAAGCAAAACACAAACAGATATATGCACACTACTGTTCATAGCGCCATTATTCACTATTGGCAAAAGCTGGAATCAATCCAAATGCCCATCAACAGATGAATGGATAAACAAAATGTGGTATATACATACAATAGAATATTACTCAGCTGTAAGAAGGAATACAGTACTAACACATGGCATAACATGGATGAATCTTGAGGACCTTATGTTGAGTGAAGCAAGCCAGGCATTGACGGGCAAATATTACATGAACTCTCTGGTATGAATTAAGCAAATCAAGCTAACTTAGACAGCTAGTATCTGGAAGATAGGTTTACTGGAAATAGGAAGGAAGCAGAAGGTTGAGAGTCAATGCCCATATGGGCAAAATCTATGATAAGTTGGAAGTGAGTAGTTGTGCAGTGAAGAGATATGAAAGGAGTTTATGGATACTATTGGGTTGGGCAGTGCAAACTTGAGAGGGGATAGGGTGAAGATTATGGGTTGGATGGTCCAAGGAACTTGGAGAAGGGTTGGGGGAGGGAAGAGGTGAACACTGGGGATAGGTGGATGTGTGGGCGAAAATACAATGTTGAGAAACCTCTTTTGGCAATATGACAAACAAGAATTACTGGTTTAGGGTGTTGAATGGGGGCGCATTTAGGACAGGGCACATCTGGGACAGACTTCTAGAGAATGTGCAAGCAATCATTTTGTCATAGTGTGCTGTATCAGTGGGGGGAGAACAACATTATAAGTGGGAAGGAGTTGGATTCCCATGCTGGGGAGGCTAGATATGTTCTCAAATAGAAGGGGTTTGTATCTCCTAATAGGCTGTTCCTAATAGGTGAGGACAGACTAATGTGTCCAGCCTTCAGCGTTGTTGCAAATATCTAAGAATCTTGTCCTTCAAGGAGGGAAGCCTGGTGGTCTCTGTGGGCCCTAAGGAGAGGGGAAGGGAGGAATAGAGGAGATTAAAGAGGGGGTATTGGGGGCAATGGAAGGGTTCTGCATGATCATGCAATGATGGATAGAGTCTATGTTAAATTTCATCGAAAATTTTAAAAATGTATCATTTAAAATGTAAACCATAATTTAAACCACTGACCATGGTTGGTAGTTATGTTTCAATATTTATACATCAGTAGTAAGAAATGTACCATCTATATGTAAAAAAAAAATTAATAATAGGGAAGGGGGAAAAGGGGGAGGATGTTGGGTGTATGGGAGTCCAATATATTCTGTATGTAACCTTACTGTGACCTAAAACTTCTTTGAAGACAATATAAAAAAAAGTAAGACACTGGGGAAGAAATGGAAGAAAATGCCACTGTACATACAGCACAACTGATACTACAGTGATGAAAGGAAAAATTTCAAAAAATAATTTATTTTATGTTATTTAATATTTTTCATTTTTTAATACCCCAATCTTATCTTTTTTACTTTATTTAGTTTTAGTTTCTCTAAACTATTTTATATTTTATTTCTTACATTTAAATATATCATTATTATTTCATTTTCCTATTAACTGAATTTGCCAATATTCTTGGTTTCATCATTGAAGCGGTTTTGGATAACAGAATGCTTACAACTCTGGCAGGGGGTGAACAATTGGGTGGGGTGTCAATGATGAGGGATGCATAGGAGGAAGTTCACCTGGGCATGCATATAAAGTATAAAAATATGTTCAAATGTTCATGGAACATTACCTCAGTGGGTGGAGATTCACACAATAACAGAAAGACTATTGAATTCCCATCTTAGGGTGCTCTACCACATTCTCTAATGGAACAGCAGCAATATCACAAGTGCAGGGGCAATGACTACTGAAGAAGGATGGTCCATTGATGGGCACTTGATGTTGACAACTATTCTTGTGAGCCTTTTGCTCTTGAATTTGCAACTTAGCCTAGTACTAGAGCGTGCCTAAGAGTTTCTTCCTGAGAGGGTCCCTCCTAGTTGCTCAAATGTGGCTTCTCTGTAAACCAAACTCAACAAATAAATGCATTACCTTCCCCCCAGCATGGGACTTGACTCCTGGGGATAAGTCTCCCTGTCACTTAAGGATTACTCCAAGCACTGGCTATTAATACAACTAGTAAAAAAGCTTGAATAAAAGGGTGAAAAGATAAAGACAAATGAGTTTACATAGCTAAGAGACTTCAAAGTGAGTTGGGAGGTCATCAGAGAGGTAACGCTTATGCATGTCTCAGCAGAATCTCATAGACAGACAAGGTAGATACTATCCCAAATAGTTGGGATCGTCAGTGTTCTGGAGACAACCAGGACCTACAGTAATGGCAGATAGCTCTAGAGTTTGGTGCCTTGCCTGTGGACTGACCTTTGAATTTGTGCTCCCACGTGTGACAGAGTAGGATTCAGATGTGACTTCTCTATACATGTGTCTTCTATCCCTTTTATTTGAACATATAGTTGGTGATGGAGCTGGTACCTGTATGTCTAAGAGACTTTAATATCTGGGCTGACCATGCGTCAGCTGGGCCCTGAAATTCAACAGAGTTGCAATACCTACTTTCTAGTTCACTGGACTCACTCAGGACAACTAATAAGGAGATGATGATGGGCAATGACCATCCCAAGTAACGAAGAAAGTCTACAACTTCAAGCAAGAGAAACCCTTTGATGTGCCCCCAAGTGATCAAAGCTTCCTCTCAATTAAAGGTGGAGTGGGAAACACCGTCCCTGAAACCTCAGGACTGGGGAATGAGCTATGGACTAAAGTAGACTAACTGGTATTCTACTATAACTTTTTGTGATTCTAGCAATGCAAGAAACTGCATAATTCATGTGGAGGCATGGGCCATTAGAGGTTCTGAGGGCAGGGAGTGGGAAATACAGATGAAATATGGGGACATTTCGGGGACTTAGGAATTTTCCGGAATGACATTACAATGACAGATACAAGCCATAACATATCTTGCCATAAACTACAAAATTGTGTGGGAGAAAGTGTAAACTACAATGTAAACTATGATCCATGCTTTGTGGTAAGGCTCTAAAATGTTTTCATTAATTGTAACAATGTACCACACTAAGGAAAAATGTTATTGTGGGAATAGAAAGCAGGGATATGAGAATCCCCTATATTTTCATGTAATATTTAGGTAATCTAAATACATTTTTTAAGTTAAAAATTATAAATTAAAAAAAGAAAGCATTGGTTGAGCACAAAGAAAAATTTGAAAGCATACATAGAAAAATAGCAGATCTTATGGGAATGAAATGTGCAATAAATGAAATAAAAAACACATTGGAATCATATAATAGATTTGAGAGGGCAGAAAAGAAAGGATTGGTGAGCTTGAAGTAATGGCCTCTCAAAGTGAACATACAAAAGAACAAATGAGGAAATGTTGGAAAAATTTGAACAAGGTGTCAAGGAAATAAATGATAACAAGAGACATTGAAA
Source organism: Cabassous unicinctus (assembly GCA_029593785.1). Lineage (NCBI taxonomy): Eukaryota > Metazoa > Chordata > Mammalia > Cingulata > Chlamyphoridae > Cabassous > Cabassous unicinctus. The sequence continues at coordinate 5,107 of JAQZBX010087881.1, read as the reverse complement.
CATATGTGTTATGGGTGTCCCAGAAGGAGAAGAGAAGGGAAAAAAGACAGAAGAAATATTTGAAGAAATAATGGTAGGAAATTTCCCAACCTTATTGAAGGACTTAGATATACATGTCCAAAAAACACGATGTACTTCCATCTGAAAAAATCTGAATAGACCAAGTCAGAGACACATATTAATCAGAATCAAACGCCAAAGACAAAGAAAGAATTCTGAGAGCAGCAAAAGAAAAGCAATGCATAACAATAAGAGATACCCAATAACATTAAGTGCTGATTTCTCACAAGAAACCATGGAGGCGAGAAGACAGTGGTATGATTAATTTAACATACTCAAGAGGAAAACTTCCAGCAAAGAATCTTAAATCCAGCAAAATTGTCTTTAAAATATGAAGGCGAGTTTAGAATACTCACAGATAAACAGAAACTGAGAGAGTTTGTAACCAAGAGACCTGCTTTGCAGGAAATACTAACGGATGTGCTACAGCCTGAAAAGAAAAGACAGGAAAGAGAGAACTGGAAGACAGTCTAAAAATGAAGATTATATGAATAAAAGTAAGTAAAAGTGTCAAAAGAGTGGTGAAAATAAAATATGACAGATAAAACACAAATATTCAGGAATAAACTTAACGAAAAATTAACTCAAAATGAATCGAAGCCTAAATATAAAACCAAAAAGCATGAAGCTTCTAGAAGAAAATGTAGGAAAATATCTTCAAGACCTGGTGTTAAATAGTGGACTCTTAAAGGAGATAAAAGGAGAACTGATATGAGCTACTAATATTTAATGTATGTAGAAGTTTTAATTAGCTTTACTGTATAAGTGTGGAAGTGTACAGAGTTGATGGTAACACATTATGGTGAGTAACAGCTGATTTATAAATGGGGATGTGGCTGAAAATGGTAGTCTAGGTATGTACATGCCAATTGATAGAAATCTGGAGAATAATCTAGGGACTGAATAGCACAGTAAACCCAGAGGTGGATGAGAATTTTGGTTGATGGTAGAGATGCAAGAGTGTCCTTTGTGAGTTAGAGCAGATGTACATCACTATTGCAGGGTGTTAGGAATGTGGAGAAGCATGGGAAAGATACAACTGGAGTGACCTATGGACTGTGGTTAACAGTAATGTAATATTCTTGTATGTATGCCAAAGATGTGCTTTGTTGATAATGGGGGATATGGAAAATGTTTGTCAAATTTGTGCTATGGACCTGGTAATAATCAGATGATATTAACTCATAATCTGTAACAAATGTTCCAGCACGATGTAGTGTGTTGACAGAGGGGTGTTGTTTGGGAATTCTGCACATGTGCATGATTTTTTTTGTAAGTTTACAACTTCTGTCATAAAAATATGTTTAAAAAATAAAAATAGAGTGGGTTGGGGGATAATATACCAAATATAAGATAAGGACCATAATTAGTAGTAAAATTTTGACAATATTCCTTCATAATTTGTTACAAATGTCTCATGGCAATGCAAGGTACTGGTGGAGGGTTGATGTATGGGATCCCTGTATGATGTTATGTATGTTTGTTTTGTAAGTTCACAACTATTGCTATAAACTTATTGTTTATGTATGTTCATGTATAAGTGATATACTTCAATAAATTTAAAAAAAATAATAAAAATATGGGTGAATTCCCATATACCCCACTCCTGCCCCTCCAACTAATTGCCCCATTAATAATGTCTTTCATTATTGTGGTACATTTGTTAAAATTGATGGACACAAACTAAATCATTGGTACTAATCATGGTCTCTAGTTTACATTGTATTTAGACTTTGCACGGCACAATTTTATAGGTTTTGAAAAAATGTTTAATGGCCTTGATCTGTCATTGCAATGTCATGCAGGATATTTCCAATGTCCCAAAAATGCCCCCGTGTTATACATATTCTTCCCTCTCCCACCCCTCGGAACCTCTGGTGGTCACTGCCTTTATATCAATGCTAAAAGTTCTTCCATTCCTAGAATAAGAATAAGTCTACTTTAGTCCATAGTTGCATTCCCTACGTAAATTTGTTCATTCCTCAATCTTGAGTATTTGGGGATGATAATGCCCACTCTGTTTCTAATGAACAGGGGTCTTAGATCCCATGAGGATGGGACAGTCTTGCTTGCATTTCTAGATAATCTCTGTTTCTAGGGATTGGTGTTGTCCATCATTATCCTTTTGTTAGTTGTCCTAGGCAAGTCCAGTGAACTGAAGAGTAGGTGTTGCAACTCTACTGAGATTCATGGCTCAACTGGCGTATGAACAGACTGAAAATGTAAGTCTCTGGCACACATGGTTATGAGTATAGTGCTAATTATAGCCTCAAACAAAGATGGCAAACATTCTTTTATGGGACAGCAAGAATGCCCTGAGTACAGGGGCAGTGCCAAGTGAAGGATGGACCATTGCAACAGGCCCTTGATATTGATGACTGTACTTATGAAACTTTACTTTTGAATTTGAAACTTAGCCTAGTATTATATATCTCCTACAAGGTAACTCCTGAAAGCCTTCTTTTCACATTTGGTGGCCTATCTGTAATTGAAACTCAGCATATAAATGCACTACCTTCCCCCTGGCCTGGGACATGTCTCCTGGGTAGAGCCTCCCTGGCAGTGAGAGATTATTCCCAAGTGCCAATTAGCAATGCACCTGGAAAAAGGCCTTGACCAAAAGGGGGGAAGGGTAAATACAAATGAGTTTTTATGGCTAAGAGATTTCAAAGTGAGTTGGGAGGTAATTCTGGAGCTCACACTTATGCATGTGTCAACAGGATCTCATTGACTGCCACAGTATATATTGCATAAAAAGCTTGAGGGCTCTAGAGATATCCAGACACTATAGGCAGGGCAGACAGGCTCAGGAATTCAGCACCCTGTCAATGGGCCTTACTTTAGAATACATGCTCCACGAAGTAACAGAGTTAAGACTATAATTTCCCTAAACATGGCTTTTCTGCCACCTTTATCTTTTTAATACTTTTTAATTTATTCATTTATTATTTAAATACTTTAGATTATATAAATGTTATAGAAAAAATATAAAGCATTCCCAAATGCCTTACTCCTTACCCATCCCACACTTTTCCACATTAACTACATCCTTCATTAGTGTGGTGTATTTTTTATAATTTATGAACATATATAGGAGCATTGCCAATAAGCATGGAATATAGTTTACATTATAGCTTACACTCTGTCACACACAATTGTGTAAATTATGACAAAATATATAATTGCCTGTATCCATCATTGCAATGTCATTAAGGACAAATCCAATGTCCCACAAATGCCCCCATATTGCACCTGTTTTTCCCTCTCCCTCCCCTCAGAACCTCCAGTGACCACTACTTCCACATCAATGATAAACATTCTTCCATTGTTAGAATAACAATATGTTGATAGTAGAATAACATATTGTTATTCATTCACCAATCCTGAGGATTCTGGGGTGGTGATGCCCACGCTGCCTTTAATTGAAAGGGGGCCTAGATCCCATGAGGCAGGTGGATAGGATTATCTTGCTTGTAGTTGCAGGCTTTCTCTGTTTCTTGGGATGGGTGTTATCCATCATCACCTCCTTGTTAGTTGTCCAGGGTGAATCCAATGAACTGGAGAGTAGGTGTTACAACTCTGTTGAAATTTAAGGCCCAATTGACACATGGGCAGCCCAAAGATTTAAGTATCTTGGACATAAACCTATCAAGTATAGTACTAACTATAGGTTCAAATATTAGAGGCAGAAGAATCATGTGAGGGAAACAACAAATGAGTCCAAATCTGTCACAATGGGAATCATAATTTCCAAAGTAAGGCTCACTGGCTGGGTGCCAAAACTCCTGAGCTGTCTGCCCTGCCTATAGTGTCTGGATGTGTCTAGAGCCCTCAGGAGCCTTCCTACTTGAGGCAGTGTTTACTGAGGCAGCCAATGAGATCCTCCTGAGATATGCATAATGAAACCTTTGGAATGACCTACCAATTCACTTTAAAATCTTTTAGCAATAACAAACTAATTTGGATGTAATATTTCCCCATTTTGGTCCAGGTCTTTTTCCAAATGCATTGCTAGTTGGCTCTTGGTAATAATTCCTCATGCCAGGGAGGCTCATCCCCAGGAGTCATCAACCATGCTGGGAATGAGGGGAGGTATTGCATTCATATGCTGAGTTTTTCTTAGAAGGACTCCAGATTTGAGGAACAAGGAGACTTTCAGGAGGTAATTCTTAGGCAATATATAATACTAAGCTGTTTCAATTTTATAAGAACAAAGATTATAAGTACAACTATCAATATCAAGGGCCTGGTGTATTGGTCTGTCCTCCTTCACTAGCACTGCCAGTTTATTCTAAGGATTCTTGCCAAGCAACTAGAGATTATAGTAGGACTTCCCAGGATGGAAATTCAATATTCTTTCAGTTATTGCATGGGATCCACCTACCAAGACAACATCCCATGACCACATTATATTGCATAAAGTCATGCCTCAGGTCCATCTCTCCCCACACATATCCCCATCACCAACACCCCACATCAGTTATCTTCCCTTGCCAGTGTTGCAAAAGTTTTGCCATCCAAAATCTCCCCAAAAACAGAGCCAAAAAACAAATAAAAATAATTTAAAAATAAAATAATAATGAATAACAAATAAAATTTAAAAATAATAAATAAGAATATTTATTGTGTCTTTCATCACCATAAGAACAGTTATCTTTTATGTACACTGACAATTTCTTCTCTATGTTCCCCAAGTGTCTTATTTTTTTCTGCTTTATTTTCAAAGCAGCTTTAGGTTACAAAAAAGTCAAATAGAAAATATAGGGGATTGCTAGATACCCCACCTATCTCAAACTCTCCCTTATTTAATAACATCTTACATGAGTAAGGTACATCTGTTATAAGTGATGAACAAATATTGCAGCATTTTTTCTAACCATGACCAATGGTTTGCATTGTGATTTACATGTGATACTGTACACTTTTATAGGTTTTGATAAAATTTATAATGACTTGTATCCATCATTGCAAGTTAATACAGAGCAATTCCAAAGTCCTAAAAATGCCCTATGTTCCATCTATTCTATTCTTCCCTCCCCTTCCCCCA
>JAQZBX010087880.1:0-12812 GCA_029593785.1 Cabassous unicinctus | reverse complement strand
TCTGTGTCTGCTTATCTCCCCCTTGTTGTGAGGTCCCACTGCATCAGCCCACCGTGCCGTGCGGGCTGGCCTGCCCTCACAAGGAGGCCCCGGGAAGCGAACCCGGGGCCTCACAAATGGTAAATGGGGGCTCTATCAATTGAGCCACACCTTCTTCCTGTTGTGAGGTCTTGCTGCATCAGCCCACTGGGCCACGCGGGCCGGCCTGCCCTCACAAGGAGGCCCCGAGAAGCTAACCCGGGGCCTGCCATATGGTAAACGGGAGCTCTATCGATTGAGCCACACCCGCTTCCCACTAGTTAACTTTTCATCAAATTTTTTCATAAGATTTTTCTAGGTTTAGATCAGTAAATAAAATGGAGTGACTGGTGGTATGTATTATATTTGTTGGTTTCTGATTGGCCACTTTTTAAAAGCAGTTTGCTGTGAACTATTTGAAAAAGTAGATCTCTCATTTCTTGAAATGACACTGGTTTTCTGATTTTATCTGATATGAATATCACTTAGTCAAAGTTCAGTAGTCAATATTTATTTAGTACTTTCTCTTTGTCATGCATTGTACTTAGTATTGTATGAATATGTCTCTAATATTCACAGTTCATAGATTTAATTTAGTTGGTCTAGTATTCTAAGAAATAAGTTAATACCTCTTTCTAGTTGTATAGGTTTCTGCATATTTAAATCATTCATGTTTTGACATTTGACAAGTTCAGTTACTCTATTTTAGTAGTTTTCTATGTTTCTATGTGCTGAAGGAAGAAAGAAAGCCTTTTGTGGTGGCTTGGAGTTAGGTACCCTCAGAAAAACATGTTTTTAATCTTAATCTATTCTTGTGGGTATGAGCCCATTGTAAATAGGACCTTTTTAAGATGTTATTTGTAGTTATGTTGTGGCCAACTAAATCAGTTAGAGCTTTAATCCAGATTACTGGAATCCTTTATAAGCAGAATGAAATTTAGTCTTAGAGGAAACCACAGGGAGCAGTCAGAAGCTTGAAGTCCATGGAACCTGGAAGAGAAAGGAGAAGACACTGCCATGTGCATTGCCATGTTACAGAAAAGCAAAGGAACCCCAATAATTGCCACTGAGCCAGAAGATGCCAATCCCAGGAGGAAGCCAGCCTTCTAGCCTCTGAAGCCATGAGCCAATAAATTCCTGTTGTTAGGCCAACCCATTATATTTGTTTTAGCAGCTGGGATGCTAAAACACCTGTCCATGGTCACTATGATGAAAAGCCAGTAATTTCTATCCTTCAGGGTTAAGGATGACATGTTGGAGGTCACAGAAAGAGCATAGGACTTTCTGGTATGAGACTTCTGAGGTCAATGACCACATCTGTTATCATTTACTGTTCTCTCCTCACTCCTGGCACGGTGCCTGGCACATAGTGGATATTTGGCACATGGTAAATATTTGTTGACTGGCCATTTGAATGAATGAACAGATCTATAACCTAGAGAGATGAGATAAGCAAAATAGTGTTATAATTTTGAAACTCATGTCAATTCTGAACACTTACATAACTGATTTGTGGGACTAAAATAAAAAAGGAATACACGCTCACGCCCATACACACACATATAAGCAGGCTCCCCAGTAGAGTTAGTGGGCTTTACTTGTGGGGAAATTTAATGAGGCTTTCTTTATCATGTAAATGCTTATTTTCCTGATAATCATGATCATAATAAGCAATAAATGTTTATTTTCCTTAGTTGTGGAATTTTTTACCAAAGCCCTTATTTCTCTTGAGTTTAAGGAATGATTTACATTTTTAAAACCCTTTTTATTCCTTGCATCCTGGTTTGCATTGTACAGATTAATAAATAATTTAGCAAGAGGTAAGATTTGTACAAAGATAATATTTGAGGAAAACATACGGTCATGTTTGCTTTTGGAATTATGCATTCCATCTCAAACAGTAGTTGGATTGGCTCCATTCTCTCTAATGATGTATTATATGTTCTCATTTGCATTTCTAAAACACCATGAAATGTAAATCTGAAGTGTTGACAGTTGTGGTAAAGCCCAGTGCAATAATGTTGCACCAGATAAATAAATGATATTATAAAGTTTGTGACAGTCAGCAAAGCATGACTGCAGCTACTCAAATATCAGTTTTAAAAGACAAGAACAGGTACCCAAAGGAGAAGTAGTTGTCAGCCTACTAGACACTTAAGGTTAAATGTCTTTAAATTGAAAATTTTTGTATACGCTCTTCTCCCTATCCCTCCCACTAAATATGCTACAAACCCTGGACATTATATATGTAACAAACATTAAGAAGACTAAAAGGTGGAAAGAAGTCTAATCAGCCAGGAATGTGGGACCCTAGGAAAGACACATCTCCAAGGTGTTATCAGTGCATACGTAGTAGGAAGCCTGAACTCTCACCACCACCCAGCAGTAATGAAGCACCTCTCCTCTTTCTTCTCTGGCTCAGGGTCACAGGAGGCCTGGTAAAAGAGAAGATATGAGATCCATGGTCTCATAACGTAATAGCCCAAATATCTAGATTTCAATAAAAAATCATTCATCATACCAAGAACCAGGAAAATCTCAAATTGAATGAGAAAAGACAATAGATTCCAACCCTGATTTACCGCAGGTATTAGAATTATCTAACAAGGATTTTGAAGCAACTATCTTAAATGGCTTTAATGAGCAATTACAAACATGCTTGAAATAAATGGAAAAAAATGGAAAGTCCCAGCAGAAGAACCAAATGGAAATTTTAGAAATATAAAATAAAGTAACCAAATTTTTAAAAATTCAATGGGTGAACTCAATGGAGAATGGAGAGAACAGAAGAAGGAATCAGGGAACTTGAAAAAGAACAATAGAAATCATTTAATCTGAAGAACAGAGAGAAAATAGACTGAAACAAAAATTAACAGACTTATGGGAAGATGGAGGATTAGAGAGTTAAGGGTTCATTTCTCTTCCATAAAAATAGCTACAAGATAGGCAGAAACTGTCCAGAAAAACTGTTCTAAGGCTAAGGTGACCATGGGAAGGTGGGGCAGCACCGAGAAGAAAGATGTGTTAAGAGAAAGAGACTCTGTGGTGAGGATCTGCGAGTAACTTGGGCAGCTGCTGTTGCTGCTGCCCAACCCCCAGTCCGGGACAGAGAGCTTTGGGTCCTCTGGTCCCTGGCATGCAGCTATGGACTGAGGGGGCCACAAGGATCCACTGCCCCAGGAAAGGGGAGCGGAAGAGATACAGCCCACTGCTGATCCACCATTTGGCAAGCAAATTTGTCTGCTGGACACCAGTTTCCATCCTTCCCAGCCAGAAGCATCTGTGCCATTGGCAGCTGGCAGATAACTAAGTATAGCCTGCTGTCTCTCACAAACACACTCCTTCTGATCATGAGTAGCTGATGCTTATGTAGAGGAAAGGGCAAATCTCTTTCCTCCTGGGAAAACGGAGGGTGCATTGAGGGACGAGAAAGGATTTGGATCTACAAGTTTGAATTACAAGGAGGCTTGGCTCTGAATAGCCTGCCAGGAGGGCAGTCTTTCCTGGACGTTCCTTCACCACCGCCTGCCTGGTTGTGATTCCAGGGAGCACATTCCCCTCTAGGGTTTGAGCAGAGAGATTTGCCAAAGAGCAAAATATGCTGGCAAGCCAGGAAACTGCCTTCAGGGAATAAAAATGAAAGAGGCTTTTTGGTGCCTTTACTGTCCCCCTCCCCAAGGCTCTTAGAAACTGGTCTGCACCCCATTAGTGGGTCCCTGGCCCTGTTTTGATCGGGTAAACAGGGAAAATTTTAAAGATCTGGAATAAGTTAAACCAAGAATCAAGAGGAGCTGTAACAAAAAGCCACACAACAATAAAGCCATAGGCAAGAGAGAAATAGATCATCAGAGTAAACTCACCACCATAATCAGTTGCCTAGACATCAGCAAAAAATTACAAGCCATACTAAGAAGCAGGAAGATACAGCCCAAAGGAAAAAATCAAAATGCCAGATAAGACATGGGCTTTGAGACAACTAATCACTGGTGTCCAATCAGATTTTCTCTATCAATTCAAGCAGTTGAAGCAAAATATGGCTAGAAATAAAGGATATTGAGAAAACACTGTGTAAACACAAGGAATAATTTGAAAGCTTGAATAGAAAAATAACAGCTTATGGGAATCAAAGATGAAATGGATGAGATTAAAAATATAGAGAGACATACAACAACAGATTTGAATTGACAGAAGAATCAGCAAATTAGAAGACAGAGCAGCTGAAATTGAAAAGGCAGAACAGATAGAGAAAAGAATGGAAAAAAATTGAGCAGGGTTTCAGGGAAAATAATGATAGCATGAAGTGCACCAACATACATGTTGTGGGAGTTCGAGAAGGAGATGGAGAAAGGTGTAGAAAGGATATTTGAGAAAATAATGGCTGAAAATTTCCCAACTCTTATGAAAGATATTTATATACATGTCCAAGAAGCACAACATACTCCAACAGAATAAATTGAAATAGAGCTACTCCGAGACACATACTAGTCAGAATGTCAAATGATAAAAGAGAGAATTCTGAAAGCAGCAAGAGAAAAGCGATCCATCACATACAAGGGATCTCCAGTAAGACTTAGTGAGGATAGAGGTAAGAAGACAGTGCTACTGAAAGAGGAAAAACTGCCAGCCAAGAATTCTTTATCCGTCAAAACTGTCCCTCAGTAATGAGAGTGAGTTTTAAAAATTCACAGGTAAATAGAAACTAGAGAGCTTGTAAACAAGAGGCTGGCTTTACAAGAAATGCTGAAGGGAGTTCTGCAGCCTGAAATGAAAAGAAAGAGACCTGGAGGTGAGTGTAGAAATGAAGAATATCAGGAAACATAACCAAAAGGATAAAAAGACAGACATTAATAAGATATGACATATGCAAGGCAAAGGATAAAATGGTTGAAGTAAGTAATGCCTATATAGTAATAACATTGAATGTTAATGGGTTAACTCTCCAATCAAAAGACACAGGCTGACAGAATGGGTTAAAAAAAGCAATCCATATGTTGTCTACAAGGGACTCATCTTAGACCCAAGGATAGAAAAAGTCTGAAAGTGAAAGGTTGGAAAAAGATGTTCCACACAAACAATAACCAGAAAAGAGCAGGGGTAGCTATACTAATATTAGACAAAGCAGACTTTAAGTGCAGAAAGATTCGAAGAGATGCAGACGGCCATTTCATATCACTAAAAGGGGCAATTCACCAGGAAGAAATAACAAGCCTAAGTATCTATGGACCTAACCAGCATGCCCAAAATATGTGAGGCAAACTGGCAAAACTGAAGAGAGAAATAGATATCTCTACAATAATAGTCAGAGGCTTCAATACACCATTCATATCAATAGATAGAACTAGACAGGGGATCAACAAGGAAATGGAGAACTTGAACAATATGATAAATGAGCTAGACCTAACAGACATAAACAGAACATTGTACCCCAAATCAGCAGTATATACATTCCTTTAAATTGCTCATGGATTTTTTTCTCCAGGATAAACCATATGCTGAGTCACAAAACAGGTCTCAATAAATTTTAAAAAGTTAAACACCTTCTCTGATCATAATGGAATAAAGCTGGATATCAATAATAGGTGGGACAGGGGGAAATCTGCAACTATATGGAGGCTAAACAACACACTCCTGAAAAATAAATGGGTCAAATAATAAACTGCAAGAGAAATTAGTAGATATCTTGAGATGAATGGAAGGAGAACACAACTTATGGGATAATGCAGCGAAGGCAGTGCTTTCATTTGTGAGGAAAATTTGTAGCCCTAAACGCCTATATTAAAAGGGAAGAAATGGTTAAAATCAAAGGTCTAACTGAACACCTGGAGGAACTAGAAATACAGCAAAGTAATACCAAAGCAAGCAGAAGGAAAGAAATAACAAAGATTAGACTGAAATAATTGAAATTGAGAAAGAAAAAAAAACCAATATAGCGCATGAGCAAAACTAAAAGCTGGTTGTTTGACAAGATCAATAAATCAGTACCCCCTTAGCTAGACTAACAAATAAAAAAGAAAATCAAAGTAAATAAAATTAAGAATGAAAGGGGGGGGATTACTACTGACACCACAGAAATGAGAAGGCTCATAAGAGGATGTTAGAAGAACTATGCCAACAAATTAGACAACCTAGATGAAATGGACAAATTTCTAGAATAGCATAAACAACCTACATTGACTGTAGAAGAAATACAAGACCTCAACAAACCAATCACAAGTAAGGGTTTTGAATCAGTTATCAAAAAGCTCCCAACAGATAGGAGGGGGCAAGATGGCAGCAGAGTAAGGAGCTCCTAGAGTCGGCTCATCCTACAGGGCAGTTAGTTATCAGCCAGAACTATCTAAATCACCTGTTTGGGGGACCCAAGAGTCAAGAAGTGCATCCTGCAACATCCTTTGAAGAACAGAAGGAGGAGACTGCCTATTTACAGTGAAGACTGGTGAGTAGAGCACTCCACCAGAGGCCGGTGCCCATTCTTCACTAGTGGTGCAAGCTGCCTTGAGAGTTAGTCTCTGGCTGGAGTTGGAAGCACCATTTCCCACAAACAGGGGAAGAAGAGACTGTCAGGCACTGATTTTAGCTACTGATTAGTAAATTCAGCTGGGTAAAGTCCAGTCCTAGGAACAGATAAAGTTTGAACCTGCCCAAGTTGGAAAGAGGCTGGTAGCCTCCATTTTAACTACTTCCCCAGCATGAGGGGAAGCAGGGTTGATTGAAAATCACAGTGAAGGTAGGGAATGGCTTCTTTCCTCCCAGGTTTGATTGCATCCCTATCCTAGGCTCTGCCCCACCTCCAGCAGGGAGGAAGCTGGGGGCACCTGCAGCAGTTTCTCTGGGCAACTGCAGGTGCTTTTTCCCCACGTGGACTAGGTTGGTGGGCAAACCTGTGGCTACATCTTACACCCAATAGGATAGATAGGATGGGGGCAGTGTTTTCTCCACCTCTTTCGGCAACTGCAGACACTTTTGGCCCACACATACTAGAGTGTTGGGCACTCCTCTGGATCCATCCTCACCCCTAACAGGACAGAAGGGATAATGCTCCCTCAGTCTCTCCAGCCAACTGCAGCCACTTGAAGCCTGCATGGACTAGGCTGTTGGACACATCTCTGACTCCATCCCTACCCCTGACATGGAAGGAGGAAGATAGGGCACCGTCAGCTTCTCCAGGTAACTGCAGATGCTATTGGCCTGCACAAACTAGATTATTGGACACATCTGTGGCTCCATCCCTGCACCTGACAGAGCCAGAGGAGGGACAGAGCTCCCTCACCCTATCAGGACAATTGCAGTCACTTTTGGCTTTCATGGACTAGATTGTTGGGCATACTGGATGCTTCGTTCTCACCCCTGGCAAGAGAGGAGGGGGGCCGGGACTTCATCAGTCTGCTTGCACAACTGCAGTCAGTTTTGACTTGCATGGCTTACTTTGCTACCCACACCTACAGCTCCATCCCCGCCCCAGGTAGGGGAGGAAGGGGCATGGAGCTTCATCAGTCTTTGCGAGCAACTATAGACAGTCTTGGCCTGCGCCGCTTGGATTACTGCATATAGCTGTGGCTCCATCCCTACCCCTGGCAAGGGAGAAAAGTGGGAGAAGCTTCACTGATACCTGGAGCAATGTGGCAGTTTCAGCCTCCACAGCTTACAGTACCAGCTGCATCCTCGACTCCTCTTCTGCAACCAGAAAGGAGAAAGGACAAGAAACAGATGAAAAAGAACTGAAAAAATTCATATTGGCTAAACATGAGCTGCTATAAAGTTTCAAATTAAGTTAAACCAAGTATCAAGTAGGGGCTGTAGTACAAAGCCAATCAAATAGAAAGCCTTAAACCAAAGAGAGAAAAGGGGCCAAGAATAAATACATATAGTAAATCAGATACTGAGACACCAACAAAAACTTACAACCCGTACCAAAGAAACAGGAAGATACAGCCCAGTCAAAGAAACAGACTGAGCCTCCCGATGATGTAAAGGAGTTGAGACAACTAATCATAGGTGTTCAAGCAAATCTCAGTAAATTCAGTGAGATGGTTAAAGAGATTAAGGACATCAAGAAAACACGGGATTAACACAAAGAAGAATTTAAAGGCATACCTAGAAAAATAGCACATCTTATGGGAATGAAAGTCACAATAATTGAAATTAAAATATACTGGAGGCATATAATAGCAGATTTGAAGAGGCAGAATAATTGATCTGTGACCTTGAATACAGGGCCTCTGAAAGCAAACATACAAAAGAACAGATAAAGAAAGGAAAATGCTGAACAGAGAAATAAATGATGGCAAGAGACATGCAAACATATGTGTCATGGGTGTCCCAGAAGGTGAAACAGAGGGGGAAAGGGGCAGAAGGGATATTTGAGGAAATAATGGTAGAAAATTTCCCAGCCTTATTGAAAGACATAGATATCTGTTGTTCAAGAAGCACAATATACTCCCATCCAAATAGACCTACTCCGAGACATACTAATCAGAATGCCAAATGCCAGATATAGAGAATCCTGAGAGCAGCAAGTTCATCACATACAAGGGATGTCCAATAAGATTAAGTGCTGATTTCTCATCAGAAACTATTGAGGCAAGAAGGCAATGGTATGTTATAATTAACATACTGCAAGAGAAAAACTGCCAGGCAAAAATCTTATATCCAGCAAGATTGTGTTTCAAAAATGAGGGCAAGTTTAGAATATTCACAGATAAACAGAAACTGGGAGGGTTTGTAACCAAGACACCAGCTTTGCAGGAAATAGTAAATGGAGTTCTACAGCCTGAAAAGAAAAGACAGGAGATAGAGGCTTGGGAGAGAGTCTGGAAATGAAGATTATATCAGTAAAAGTAACAAAGTGTAAAAAGAGTGATGAAAACAAGATATGGCATAAAAACCAAAGATCAAAATGGGTGAAGAACTGCCTTTACAGTAATAACATTGAATGTTAATGAATTAAACTCCCCAGGCAAAAGACACAGACTGGCAGAATGGATATGTAAATATAAGCCATCTATATTCTGTATATTTGAGTCTCACCTTAGACCTAAGGATACAAATAGATTGAAAGTGAAAGACTGGAAAAAGATATTCCATGCATGTAGCAACCAAAAGAATAAAAACGCTAGAATACCTATACTTATATAGACTTTAAAAGCAAATTTGTTATTAGAGACAAGGAAGGTCACTATATACTAATAAAAGTAGCAGTTCACCAAGAGGAAATATCAACCATAAATGTATATGCACCTAACCCAGATGTCCCAAATTACATGAAGCAAACACTGGCAAAACTGAAGAGAGAAATAGATGTCTCTGCAATAATAGTTGGAGACTTCGGTACACCATTCTCATCATTGGAAAGATCATCTAGGCAGAAGATCAATAACAAAACAGAACTTGAATAATATGATAAACAAACTAAACCTAATAGACATATACAGAACATTGCACCCCAAAACAGCAGGATATACATTCTTTTCAAGTGCTCATGGATCTTTCTCCAGGATAGACCATATTTTGGGTCACAAAGCAGATCTCAATAAATTTTAAAAGATCAAAATTATACAAATATCTTTCTCTGACCATAATGGAATAAAGCTGGAAATCAACAGGCAGAAAAAGGGAAAATTCAAAAATATATGGAGATTAAATAACATAGTATTAATAATCAGTAGGTCAAAGAATTTGCAAGAGAAACTAGTATCTCGAGATGAGTGAAAACTTGAACACAGCATATCAGAACCTATAGGATGCAGCAAAAGCAGTGCTGAAAGGGAAATTTATAGTTCTCAGTGCTTATATTAAAAAAGAAGTAGGACCTGAAATAAATGACCTAACTATGCAGGTGGAAGAACTAGGAAAAGAACAGCAAACTATGCCCAAAGTAAGCAGAAGTAATGAAATAACAAAGATCAGAGCAGAAACAAATGAAGTCGAGAACAGAAAAACAATAGAGAGAATTAACAAAACAAAAAGTTGGTTCTTCAAGAAGATCAACAAAACTGACAAACCTTAACTAGACTGACAAAAGAGAGAAGATGCAAATAAGTAAAATCAGAAATGAAAACAGGGACATTACTGCTGACCCCTCAGAAATAAAAGAGATCATAAGATGACACTATGAACAATTGGACGGCAACAAACTAAGACAATGTAGATGAAATGGAAAAATTCCTAGGAACATAGGAACAACCTACACTGACCCTAGAAGAAATTGAAGACCTCAACAAACCAATCACAAGCAAAGAGATTCAAACAGTCATCAAACAGCTCCCCAAAAAGAAAAGCCCAGGACCCAGATGACTTCTCGTGAATTCTACCAAGCATTAAAAGAAGATTTAATAACAGTCTTATTCAAACTCTTCCAAAAAAATTTGAACAGGAAGGAACACTACCAAACTCATTCTATGAAGCCAATATGCCAAATAATACCAAAGCCAGATAAAAATATCATGAAAAAAGAAAATTATAGGCCCATTTCCCTAACAAATATGGATACAGAAATCCTCAACAAAATACTTCTCGAGTCGAACAACACATTAAAATAATTACTTATCATGGTCAAGTGGGTTTTATACCAGGCATGCAAGGGTGGTTCAACACAAGAAAATCAATCAGCACAATACACCACATTAATAAATCAAAGGAAAAAAAAAAATCACACGATCATCTTGACTGATGTAGAAAAGGCATTTGACAAAATCCAGCATATCTTCTTGATAAAAACACACCAAAAAGATAGGCATCAAAGGAAACTTTCTCAACATAATAATGGACATATATGAAAAACCCACAGCTAACATTGTTCTCAGTGGTGAAAGACTGAAAGCTTTTCAGGGGAGATAGGTAACAAGACAAGGATGCCCACTGTCAACACAGCTGTTCATTATTGTGCTAGAGGCTCTAGCTAGAGCAGTCAGGGAAGAAAACAATGAAAGTCATCCATATTGGAAAGGAAAAAGTAAAACTTTGGCTATTTGCAGTTGATATCCTATATATAGAAAATCCCGAAAAATCTACAGCAAAGCTACTAGAGCTAATAAACGAATTCAGCAGAGTGTCAGGATACAATATTAATATGCAAAAATCAGTAATGTTTCTATACACTAATAACAAGCCATCTCAGGAGGATTTCAGGACAAAAATTCCATTTACATTAGCAATGAAAAGAATCAAATATTTAGCAATAACCTTAACCAAGGACATAAAGCACTTGTGTTCAGAAAAGTAAAATGCTCTGCTAAAGAAAATCAAAGAAGACCTAAATAAATGTAAGAATATTCCATGTTCATGAATGGGAAGACTAAATATCGTTAAAATGTTAATTCTACTCAAATCGATACACAAATTCAATGCAATCTCAGTAAAAATTCCAGCAGCCTTTTTTCACAAAAATGGAAAAGCCAGTTACCAAATTTATTTGGAAGGATAAGGAGGCCCAAATAGCTAGAAACATGTAAAATAGGATGAACAAAGTTTGACAACTCTCGCTTCCAGACTTTAAATTATATTACCTAGCTACAGTGGTTAAAACAGCATGGTATTGGCATAAAGATAGACATGGACCAGTGGAACCAAATTGATGCTTCAGAAACAGACCCTCACATATATGGTCAAGTGATTTTTGACAAGGCTGTTAAACCCACCCAGTGGGCAGAACAGTCTATTCAACAAATGCTGCTGAGAGAACTGGATATCCATATCTAAAAAAAAGAAAGAGGACCCCTCCCACATACCTTATACAAAAATTAATTCAAAATGGATCAAAGATCTAAATATAAAAGCGAGAACAAAAAACTCCTAGACGAAAATGTAGTGCAACATCTTCCAGACCTAATTGTAGGTGGTGGTTTCTTAAATCTTACACCGAAAGCATGAGCAATGAAGGAACAAATGGATAAATGGGACTTTCTCAAACTTAAACACTTTTGTGCTTCAAAGGACTTTGTCAAGAACTTGAAAAGGTAGCCCACTCAACGGGAGAAAATATTTGGAAACCACATATCTGTTAAGGATTTGATTTCCATGCTATATAAAGAGATCATAAAACTCAACAGTGAAAGAGCAAGCAGTCCAATTTTTAAACGGGCAAAAGATTTATTTATTTATTTTTAGTGATTATCACCAGGTTTTATTGATAATTGTGATTATTTTACTTTACTGGTATCTTATCTATTACTGAAAGTCTGTCTCTGGAGCACAGTTCACAATCATCTCAAGTGCAAGGCAAGGTAATATAATCTTTTAGCTTGGATCGAAAGTACTCTAACTACATTAGTTTAAAATACTCCTACCAAAAATCCCCGGGAGGTTGATATTTCCGTTTCAGATGCAAGAATTGAGGTGAGGAGATAAGTAGCCCTAAGTATCCTAGATTAATGGGGTGGTGGGGCTAGTAGTCTTCCCTGATTAAGGAATGAGATTATCAGAATCCCCTGTAGGATTTTTTTCAGACCACACAATCCTCTCTTCCCCTGCTACTGTTCCTAAGAGGAAATATAAATGGCGGAAAAGTACATGAGAAAATGTTCAATATCACTAGCTATTAGGGAAATGCAAATCAAAGCAATAATGAGATATCATATCACACCTCATAGAATGGCTATGTTTCTAGGAATTTTCCATTTCATGTAATTTATCTAATCTTTTGGCATACATTTTTTCATAATAACATCTAATAGTCCTTTTTATTTCTGTGGGAATGATGGTGATGTCCCCCTTTTTAATTCTGATGTTAGTTTTTTGTGCCTTCTCTATTTTTTTTTTCTTTTTCAGTCTAGCTAAAGTTTGTCACTATATTTGAT
>JAQZBX010087879.1:0-12811 GCA_029593785.1 Cabassous unicinctus | reverse complement strand
CTTAGGAGCCCTTTTTTATATATTTCAGGAAATTGGCTCTTTGTTATATGATACCAATATTTTGTGCTAATTTGTCATTTTATCTTTCATTTTGTTTGTTTCATGATTGTTTTATAATTGTGCTTATTAAGTGAGTTTAAAATTGTTACCTGCATTGTTTCTTTCTATATAGGGTTTCTTAATATTTGGGAACTAAGGATGGGAAAGTATCTCATTCATCATTTTGAGCATGATGCAAGAATACAGGCACTAGCCTTCCACCAGGAAGATGCAACTGTTGCCACAGCTTCTGCCTTTGATGTCATAATTTCATGCCCCAATCAGGAAGGATTTGGCAAATAGCTGCAGAACTTGAAGTTCAGAAATTGGTGAACCTCTAGTCTGGTCATTTTATTTTCTAATCTCTAGATCAAGTATAAATACATACTAAAGATGCTATCATTCCCATCCATTCAGGCTTACTCTAGGGTTTACATGCATCAGTTTCATAACAGCCTTGTGAAATAGGTCAAATTGTCCCATTGAGCAGTGAATTGACTTGCCCCAGGACCCAGAACTAAGAAATTGTGATTCAGACCTCTCAGGGCTGACTTCACAGCCAGAGTTCCCTCATCACTGTGGTCCTTGGCCTCTTTCAGACTAACATAGTGCATCTCACCCCTGGAAATCTGGGCTTAACTTCTGGACTAATATATAAGTAAAAATGAGTTCAGTGGTGTCATCCCAGTCCACATGGGAGGGAAGATTTCCATCCTACACTTTTTCCACCCCAGGATTTTTTCACCTGGAATTAAGAGTAACTCTTGAGTGAAAATAGATTAGAAGTCAGCATTAATTGGGTAGCCATGTTCCAGGATGTCATATGTGAAGCTGAGCCAGCCTGAAGAATTATTTGTGTATAGCTTATTTTAGAGTTCACGTGATAGCACCTGTCTTCTTTGTACGTGAACTTCTCCATTTGTATGATGAAAGATGATTTGATGGTAAGAAGGAGGAACTCAAATCGGTCTATGTGGAATTTGGATTTAAATAAGCTTGATTTTGGCATTGGTAGAAGAGTGAACAGAAAAGTCAATGCTGAAATAATGAATTGATGGCCTGACCTGGAACAAATCTTTATTCCTCTCCCTAGTTCTCCTGGTGGAAATCTTGTTAACCTTGAATAACTTCAAAAGCAGTACTGCTGAACCTCCATAAACTTCTTGCCCCTTTAGAATCAAATCTGTGCAATTTGGAGGTGGTGGTCCCCAAAACTATCTGATGTCATCTTGGGGATTTATTAGAAATTATGAGAATTTATTAGAATTATTTCCATTTGTTCTGAAAACTACCAGAGTGTTTATATTTGGTCTCTGATTAAAGAATACTGTAGACCAGCAATCATTATATGAACTCAAACAATTACTTAAGATCTGAGTCCCTCTATAAAAAGTATAAATCCTGCTTTTGGCAATACGGTGGCATCCTGGCACAGACTGAAAGCTTTTTGAAGTAGTTTATAGCTCCTGGCAAATGGCACAACCACTTTCAGTTTGAGCCTCTTATTCTATCAAAAATTCAACATTAATAAGTTAAATGGCTAGACTGAGGATGTCAGTTCCTGGAAAATAAGGAATTAGTTTTAGAATGAAAGAGAAGAAGCAAGCAATCATTCTTGGAGGCATGTTTTATAACACTTTTTATGTATTATTTCTCACCGTGGGTGAGGGGTTGCCACTGAATGTGTCTGGAAAAGGCACCCCATAGCCTGGAGAGTTGGCCATTTTTGTCTTTCCCAGATACAGTCCCTGAAAAGCAATGGCAGTGTTCCTGGATTTATAATATTAGCCTAGTACATTCATCTTTTGTGAGGATCCATGGCCTGGTATGTTAGGCTGCCACACATACCGTAGGGCCTGAGGATTAGCAGAGTCACCTGGATGTTTGTTTTCAGGCCCCTCTGGACAGACTTCAGGACTCAGGCTTTGAACTAATTTGGCATATTGTCAGGGTAATGATTGCCTGTTACACTGTGGATTTTCATAATTACACAGTGTGGCACACCATTACCATCCATACTCCCATAGTTTACTCAAAGAGGTGAAAACTTGATTCAAGCTGCACTAGAGGGAAATGAATGCATACAGATATATAAAAACAAATTATTTGTGCAAGATACTCCCCATATCCATGCAGATCAGAGAAAGTGAGATGAATAATGTGTGTCTTGAGTACTGTGATATAAAAACGCTTGTTCTAATGTCCTTTCTACCCTCAGACTGCCTAACACACTCTCTGTGGAATTGCCACATAAGAGTCGAACCAGGAGAGTGCTCATAACTCAGATATTTTTAACCTTTGATTACACATTTTTGGGGTTTACATAGATGTTAAAATACATATTTTGTTATTTTGAAACTGAATAAATATTTTATTTACTCAATTTCTTATTAAAAACTATTTTTTGAATAGTTAATATACCTTTGTGGTTTAGAATTTAAAAGATGTAATAAAGTTTACAGTGCGAAATTTGTCTTCCACCTCAAACCACTTCCCTCCCTGAAGGTAGCTGTTGTTAGCAGATTTATACCTGCACCAGCCAAGCACATCATACGCTTCCTTTGTCCCACCTTCTGCACACATGTTAGCACAGTGTAAATCCTCCTCTTCACCTTTTTTCCTTGCTTTTTCTCCCATATATATCTCTGATGTTATTCCATTGATACCGGTTTATAAAGAATTTGTGTTTTTTTCTATGATATTATGGACTACTAAGTTATTCAATTAGTCCCTTAGTAATAGATGTTTAGGGTTTTGTTTGTTTCCAGTTTTTAGCTGTGACTAAATAGCTGAAAGTGCTGTAGGGAATAATCTTGTAGACTTTTGTATTTATGTGAGTTTATTTGTAAGTAAATTCCTAAAAGTGGACTGCTAGGTCAAAGCATATGTACATTTGATATTTTGATAAGTATTGACAGGTTTCCCTCTATAGAAGTTGGACAAGATCATATCCCCACCAACAATAAGTGGGACCCACAAATGTAATTGACCCACCTCTGCTTCCATCTCAGTGTCATAGCAGACTTCTTTTTTTAAACAAGTTTTTTACTGTGAAAATGGCATCTCAGTGAATTTTTACTTTGTATTTCTCTTATTAGGAGTGTATTGTATTTCTCTTTCAGTAGCATCTTTTCATTTGTGTAAAAGTTGTTTGTGTTTCATTTTCTGTGAACTGTCCCTTTGCCCATCTTATTCTCTGTTTGGTTGCTGGTCTTCTCATTGATGTGTAGGAAGTATGGGTATGGTTTGACCAAGTCATGATGATTTTTAGGTGAGACCTCAAGTGCTAAACAACCCTTATCTTTGAACAGGTTGACTACCTTGAAATAGTTCTAGATACTGGAAGGTACCCTGTAGCAGTAGCCACTGCTGGAGATCTGGTATACTTGTTAAAAACTGAAGACTCTGCCAGGACCTTCCATTATGTCTATGGCCAGCCAGCCACATGTCTTGATGTCTCAACCAACCAGGTGGCTTTTGGTGTGAAGAGTTTGGGATGTATGTATGAAGGAAACAAGGTACAAAAATAGCAAGATGTACATAAGAAAGATAGTAGATTTTACTTTTTAGAAGACAATTGAAAATTAAGCTCTCTGATTTTTTTTTCCTGATGTTATAGGGTAATATATCAGCATGGAACAAAATCCAAGCTACTTCAAAAGCATGTAAAATTTAAAATAACTGTTCCCTTTTTCCTCCCTTACCCCTATCCCACTCCACAGAAGATACTATTAACAGTTTTTAGATACTTTAATGTATCTAGAGGTCCATTTATATACTAAATCAGGGGTTCTTAATAAAGGGTTCATGAGCTTGAAGTGAAATTCAAAAAACATTATTTTTCTGGGGATGCGTTGGTGTGGGTGTGATTTAGTAAGGGGTCCATGGTTTTCACCTGACTGGCAAAGGGGTCTGTGAAATAAAAAAGGTTAAGAACCCCTGTACTAAAGACATATCTTTGTAGAAATGGGATTATAGTATGCATACTTTTCTGTACCCCAACATTTTTACTCAAAAATACATCTTGGAGAACATTCCATACCAACATTAAACCAAGCTCTCTCCCTAGGATTCCAGTGTGTATTTACAGCCCATAGCCTGTGTAACCATTTTCCTCACAGGTGGGCATTTAGGTTGCTTTCACTCTTTTGGCTATTACAGACAATGCTACAGTAGATATTGCAGTTTGCAAAAGTCTTTGTATAAGTTTATCTCCAGGATGAATTCCTAGCAATTACATTGCTTGGAGAAAGGGTATGTGCATTTAAGATGTTGATGGACACTGTCAAATTGCCCTCCAATCAGATTGTATCACAATTTACATTCCCACTAGCAGTATATAAAAGTGCCTGCTGATACTCTTTGAACCAGAGCCTGGCAGACAGATTTTTAATTGAAATTCTTTGAATGGTGACTACATTTTGACAACCTAGCATTTTACTGTCTTGATTGTAGGCCAAGTACTTAACCTGAAAGCCAATTTATAAAACTTTCTTCCCTTCCAATAGCATGAGTGTCAAGAAGGATGAGTTGGTGTCTTGTTTTGTTTTTCCTCCAATTGACCTATTTCTAACACTGCTGGGATTTGGTATGATTCCTGGGAAGGCACATATCTTAGCTAGTGGCTTCCCTGATGACATCCTTTTCCAAAGGAAGGAGATTTCCTTTCCTTCAGAGGAGTATAGTTAACTGGTGAAGAACCAGGCTCTGAACTCATGCTGTTTGTGCTCAAATCCCAGCCCTGCTGCCTGTGAGCTGTGTGACCTTCAGCAAGTTGCTTAAACTTTTCTCTGCCTCATTTTCCCTGTTTATAAAATGGCAATCATAATAGTACCTACTTCATAGAGTTGTAAATTTAAGGGAAAAAATGTATGTAAAGCTTTAAGCGCAGTGCCTGGCACATAAGAGTTAATTATTTTTGTGTGTTTACTGTTATTTCTAACTCTTACAGTTCAATTCTGGCCTCTGGTTGTGATTCCATGCATCTTATTTCCCCGATGTGTAGTAACCTGTATGGTCAGATCTCATTTCTATAGATGTCAATGGTTTTGCAATCTGGCAAGTGCTCCAAGAATTGAAGCATCAAGGATTCCAATTCCTTTCACTGGGGAGACAGAGAAAGCAGTAGAAAATACATATGGTTGATTGTAATTTACATGAAGGTACTCCCTTTGTACTCAAGTCAGCTTGCTTTGTTGGAGCAGATCCAGTCTATCTTAGCTGGAAAGTCTGTGATGATATAACTCCTGTGTTTTGTCTTCCCAGGAAGTGGGGTACGGGGGAAGGAATTGGTTTCCTAAGGCAGTATCCTTTCTTGGGCTTTGAAAGAGCTTTCTTTTCAGATCCCTGGAGAGTTCATTTGTTGAGGGAGGAGAAGCTGTTTGCTTTAGAATTTTCCATCCCTTATGTTTTCAAGTTTTGGTTATCGCTTTTATTTCTGGAGTTCTCAGTGGAGTGAGGTGATTGTTATATCTGACACTTGCCTTGTTTAAGCTTTTCATGTATCTGGTAGATCCTATTTCTCATTGAGTTATCTGAATGGATTTGTTCCTATAGGTGATGCAGTCATAGTGGATGGATGTAGACAGGTGATTGTTGGATGCCTCTCAAAATTTCCAATCCATTTAAAAGCACTGATTATAATATCAGTTGAGTAATGCATTAATTTTATGTAAGTTTAATTTTAAAAATATATAGTCTCTCAAATAGATTGTTTGCTGTGTTCTGTTGATGTTTTAAAATTAGAAATAGAAGTAAATTTGCTACAATAGTGTGTCTAAATATCCCCTTGAAAGTTGACAGTAGCATTTAGTCATCCAGGTATTTTGTGAGTACAACATCAAACCTCTGAACACTTGGGTGGCTGGCTGGCTGGCTGGCTGTTGATAGTTATACTGGTAATAACTTTACATTGAGATGTTTCTCCAAAATGAATGCCACCCACTCCACCATAAGGGCTGCCAACCTTTATCCATGCAACTATCCTTATTTTTGCAGAGCAGAACTTTCCATCTGATTGTGTTAAGTGGATTATTTTCTGCTGCCTCAGAAAAATCTGCAGTTTTAAGAAATGTGTAATTGTTGTGTAACATTCCTGTGTGAATCAAGCCATGTAATGGGTAGCTCTGTGAGATTTTACTGTTGTCCTGCTGTGCTATAATAAGATGTAATAATTTCCAAATAGGCTCATATGTGGGGCATAGTGTCACTGTTATATAAAGAATTATGTATTTCTAAGACTGTATTGCTCTAAATTTTATTGAAAAAGCTTTGCTTAATTCAGAGTTTTGAAGAATTCGCTCTTCAATTAAGTTTTCATAATGGAATGATTTAAATTGAAGTGATAGAGTATTATTAAAATGTTTAAAAATACAACAACAACAACAATGCAATTAGAAAACAAAGAAAGTATAGGTATAAAAACTGGAATATGGGAGATTACATTATCAGACATTTTAGGCATGATTGAATTCCTAGAAACTAAAAAGGAACAGGTGAAAAACTCCTATAAAGTAAGAACATTCAGTAAGCTACATTTATATCAACAGTCTTTAAATGTACAAGCAACAATCAGTAAAAGAAGATCTATATTTTCAAGAATGGTCCTGAGAATCATAGAAACAAATGGAAAGGAATGCCATGTTTTGTGAGTAAAATGGCTGAATATCCTAAACAGTTAACATGATGCAAATAAAATTTAACATGGTCCAAATAAAATCACTGATGGGAAATTTTGAGGGAGAGGGTTTCTAGACAAGGTGAATATGAAGTTCATAAGGAAAACAAAACAAGCAAAAATTAACAGGAAAAATCTGAAAATGAAGGGTAATAGAGACAGCCCTATCAGATGTTAAAATTTATTATAAAGTTATAATTACTGTCAAAATAAGAATAAGTTATGAAAAATTGAGATATATATCCTAGACAAATACAATCCCCCTAATATATAAAGAACTCATAAATCACTAAGGGAAATATAAAAATTGACAAATGGCATACAAATATAAACTTGATGCTCAACTTCATTTATAGTAAGAGAAATGAAACTTAAAAATACCTTAAAAAACAAACTACACTAAAATACCAGATTGGTGTTTTGTAAGGTGGTAGATAAATAGTATTTTCATATATCCTTTGTGGTTGTATAATTTGGTACTATTTTGGGAAGGAGTAGAATTCAACAACAACTAGCAAAATTATAGTCATGTCTAGTCTTTGATCCAGCAATTTCACTTCTGAGAATAAACCCTAGACATGCAAAAATTGACATATGTGCACCATTATTTATTGCATCATTACTTGAAGTGGCAAAAGATTGAAAACTCTCTGAACATCTATCTAGCCTTCTCTCGGGTCTCAAAGCCATGCACTGAGGCACAGAGCTTTATCCATTGAGAGCTAGGGATAGCTTTTTTCTTAGGCACACATAGATGTTGTATGGGTTAGTACTTACTGATTTCCCAAAGGTGAAAATGTAAAGACTTTTGTGAGGCAAATGCTAGATTTTTTACAATGTTTTCAATCCACTACAGTTGTCTTACCCATAGGTAATTTAATTGACTTTTACTCAAATTGTCTTTATCACGTTCTTCCAAAGCATTTCTAACTCAGTTTTAATAAATAGAAACAGCTCTTTCTGCACTTATATTTGATCAGTTTATGTAATAAATAAAGTATATAACTAAACTGTTACAGTAAATATATACCTGCTTAGGAATATATAGAACTGATTTTGGCATCAGCTCAACTGGTAGGAGTAGATGTGCTGTGGCATGATGAAAAGTAGCCTGCCTGCTGCAAGCATTCACTGTGCCTAACATAGCAATTTGTATATCTGAAGCTTATCAGAGAGCTCTGGTTAATCCGGCAAGCTGGTTAACTGAAGGTCATTTAAGAGAGCTTCTACCCCCTATTGATAAAAAGTAAAGAGCAGCCCGTTATGTTCCAGAATAAATACAATCGTAGTAATCATAATAAACCCTAATGAAAAATGATTTGCTAGTATCTTCACATTTTTATGTTATGGCTGCTTTGTCTTTATTTATGACTTCCATATGAGCCAATATTCTCATCAGTATGTTTCAGGCCTTGGTCAAAGACTTACAAAATGATGTTCATGTGATAAGGTAAAAAAATTAGAGAGCTTAAAAAAATACAGAGAAACAGACCTCTTATAATAGCTCAACTCATAGAGCCCAGACCTTGGCAGCTTCTATCCTGAATATTTCAGTCAGATCTAGAGGGAATATTGGACACAGAACATGAAGTGCTATATCATTTAAACAACTTATTAATAAAGGGATTTTATATATTGAATTAAAATACCTATTTTATTTGCTGTGCAATCCTTAGAATTTCATCTTTAATATAAAATTAATGAAGGTGAGATTATTAACATATCAGAGAAAGATATATGTCAAGTATTAGCCAACCCCAAAAAACTTTAGAGAAATTTGTGTAATAATAGAGATAAGCCAGTATATATAACCTATAGAACTACTTGTTTGTTTTTCAAGTCAGTTATCCTTTCCTGTCTTCTCCATTTTCTTTAAATTAGTTAATCATATTTCTTATCTCATAAGCTAGTATTTGTAATTAAGCTAGTTTGAATGGATTTAGTTAAGCTGAATAACCACTGATTGGAGGACTTTTCCTTCTCTATGAGATTAAATAAGTAGCAAATGTATTGTTTTCCATAGCTAAATTCAAAATTATTGTTGATCAAGTTAAAGAAAAAAACTATTTACTCCTTTATATTGGGAAAAATACAATTATCCTCTGTGAGTAAATTTATATGCTGTATTAGTCAGGGTTCTCTAGGGAAACAGAATTAACAGGAGATATCTGTCAATAATACGAGATTCTATAAAAGTCTTTCTTGTGACCATGGGGATGCACAAGTCCAGGTTCCGCAGGCAGGCCGCAAACCAGAGGCTCTGATGAAAGTAATGAAGATCCTTGATGAGTTTCTGGGAGAAGTTGGCTATCCAAAGATGAGCTGGGAAATTCTCTCAGAATGTTGAAATCACTTCTTCTTTTAAGGAACTCAGCTGATTGGATAAAAGCATCACCCATTGCTGACAGTAGTCTCCTTGATTGATGCAGATGTAATCAGCTATCCACTCAGTAAACTTCCTGGTGACCAAAGTCCATAAATATTATTGTATTACAATTAGCCCAGTGCTTGCTGGACCAAACAGCTGGACACAATTACCTGGCTGAGTTGACACATTAGCCTAACTATCACATATGCCCATAGGTATGTCTTCAATATCAGTTCAGCACCTCCTTGGAAAAGGGTCTGAGTTTTTGATTTAGTTACTACCTCATCAACAGCAGAATCTCCTCCTGTGTAGTCTTTTGAGAAACCTGTGGAGGTTTCAATCCTGTTCTTCTGAGCCTCTAACTTTAATGCATGAATATTCGATTTTTTATTGTTTGGAAAGATTAAAGAGATAGTTGCACTAGTAGCAACTCAATAAATATTGTCTGAATTAATAAAACAAAAGAATTAATGTTTGTGTAAGAACAGTCTCCAGCTCTCCATCATTTTTTCAAGAGATTTTAGAATAGAGTAGATGCACAATTTGCAAAAGTTTTTAAGTTTCCAAGAATTCTTAGAATAGAGGTCAAAGGAATCCTGCAGAGATTATTTTCATCCTATTGCAATGAATTAACAGATTCCATTTTTCAGAACCTATGCCATAGCATCTGTGACTTTCTACCAAATTCTGAACTTTGAAGTAAAAGAGCATTATCAAATGTAGTATCAAATATAAGACACAGGAGAGAATAATACCCCTAGCAAGGGTTTTAATTAGGCCTTATTATAGATAATTTATATTTGTTGATTGATGAGGAGAAACCTAACAAAAAAGTAAGATCGGGGACCTCCACTGTTACTGCAGTTTTAAAACCGGCAGATTTAGCAAAATCTCGTGTGTGTGTGTGCACATCCTAAAGTGCCAGCATGCACAAACTTACATACATAAACTTGCTTACATATTCTGGAACACAGGGCCACTGCCTTTGTGTAGTTTCTAAAAAGATGCCCTGTCTGGGCTAACAAATTAGCAAAAAGCACCCCCTCTGAATGGGCAAATTAGAAAAATGTGTCCCCTTTATGAATTAGAAATGGATCTTTTTTATAGTCCCAAAGAATGGATGGGCTTTTCTGTGAAGAAATAAATAGCTCACCCACCTCTGGACAGATGCAGTCTGAAGCCAGAGTGTGTGGCATTGTAATATAAATATCATAAAACCTTAAATGGTGGCCCTGCTGAAGAATACGTACTCAAGTGGAAACTCTGTTCTGGGAATGATTAGTGCACCTTGATATATTTACTAAATTTAATTACACACCAGAGATCATTTAGATGAATCCCTGCATCTTTCAGAGGTCTGCGAAGTTGAGTGATTTGCCCAAGCAGAGCCCATACCACCTGTCTTACATTCTTTAACCTACATTAAACTGTAGTAAATTCATGTCAAGTGCTATAATAGCTCATGTAAAGTGCTTAGCATGATGATTGCCATGCAGTAGATTTCAACAAATGTTATTTTCCCAAACCCTTCCCTTTTTGAAAAATACAGTTTTATGCAAATTGAATAATTATTTTAAAGTGAATCATCAACTGTACAAGGGAATGTATTATAATTTCACAGTTTTATCTTGATAATTAAAGGATTGAAAATGTATAGTGAGTTAAAGCAATTTAAGTTGGAATATCCCTCATCCTATCAGAAATCTATTGGATATTTTAAATAAACAAGCATTTAAATGCACCAGAGTCATGCCATGTTTTATTCTGTTTTTAATTGTAGCAATTACCACTTAGTTGCCTGTTGACAAGTCAGATTTTTGAGAATAAGGTTTTATGTTATCTTATGAGGGTCACTTGTAAATTATTCTTTTATTCAAGTCCATCTTATTTTTCATTTTATTTTACTCACTTTCCCCCATCTCAGCCCCACCTTGAACTCCACTGTGAAGGCAGAAATAAAATACTCCTGAATTATATTGTCAATAATAGAAATACAGCTTTATCTTTCACATGTATGTAAATATTTATAAAATAAAATTATAAAACAAGGACTTTAATTTTCCTACTTTGAGGGAACAGGCTGCTCTTTGTTTAATCCAACTTTACCAATATCCCTCTAGATTTATTCAGTGTCCAATAGTATCAAATCATATAACTGATATCAGCACTGGTGTTTTAATTTTCTTGTAGGAAGCAGAAAGGGCAAAGATAGAATCTGAAAACTTCTTGAAGAATAAATATTTCATTTTTCTACTTCATACATTAAAACTTCCTGATAAAAGTTCCAAGCCTTGCATTTTACTAAATGTATAACTTTTGTAAACACTTACACATTACTTTCTTCTATTAGGTAAAGAAGAATTCTAATAGGTAGACAGGAATGTTCACCCTCTATTTGTACTTTTGGACATAAATGAAACAAATGCCTTGGGAAAGAGCCAACATGTGTCTTAGCAAATACATTAATTAAATTATTGAGTCAGCCTCTATGCTTGCTAGACTGAAAAGGATCTATTCTCTCAGAACTTTTAGGAAAATAGATTCTTTATTACATGTCTTTAAAGTTAGTAGTTGATATGGACACCTGAGCAGTTCATGGATTTCAGTGACCTTTTACTTTGGACTGGTTCTAGTCAATTCATGTTTTCCTCACAGCCAGACAGCTGTTTATTACTGTATCTTCCTGCATTCTCTACAATATTTTCTGCTGAGACCTTGAGCAGATTGTTAGTGTGAAGTAAATATTGGTTTGTCATCTTGTCAATGCAGAAAGACTGAAAAAATCCAACAGAGGCCCCTCAAACATTTTCCTATTGACATTTTCAGGGCTGAGTGGAAAGCTGTGTAGAGGATGATGAGGCCAAGATGAATTGAAATCCCTTAGGCATCTATTGAGACTGCTGCTGTGACCTGCATAATACTTTTTCTTCCCTTTCAAGTAATTTTTAATACACATATAGGCTGCTGGGATGTGCCCCTCTTGTAAGTGATCAAGGACATTTTATTGGCAGGTGAATGTCCTGCTTTTCTAGTCGTAGCTAGCTTTTGTTTAGACATCACTGACAGCAGGTAAGGTATTCTCAAACTTTTTCACTATACTTCTTCCTACTCATTCTCAATGTTTATTTTTAAAATGAGGTGGAATAAATAAAAGCTAAATCATGAGTCAAAATAGCAAAAATATTGTTTTGTGACTTTTGGAATGTCATTGTAAATGTTTCTAAGTAATGATTTAAAATAACTGATATTTTACATTTATATGAACAAATAGCAGTTTCTGTGCCTCTGGTAAATCCAAGAATAAGTAAATAATATATGAGCTCTTTATATCCTTACTGTCAGCATGTATTTTTGAAACATTACCCAGGACCACTTCAATAATAATAGAAGGTGATTGCCATTCTTTTTCTTAAAGTTGTTAAGTGCAGACTTGCAGGTGCTAAATGAAGCCTTTTATAGGGGCAACTTGCTTTTGAGATGAAAGACCATTTCTTAATCACGCTTGTTCAGCACCCAGCTCAGTGCCAGGCACATGATAGGAGTTCAGTGATAATTAATAGTAGGTTGTGTTTTAGCTTGAAAATGATTTTTTTTTAAACCATAGCATTTTAATAATTTTTAATGTTAAATTCTAAATATGCCTTGTATTTCTTTTGGTTTGAAATATTATCAATTATGAACATAAAAATGATAAATCCATATAGGTAAATCTTTAGTAGATTTGGCTA
>JAQZBX010087878.1:0-12814 GCA_029593785.1 Cabassous unicinctus | reverse complement strand
TTTTTTTTTTCAATTCAAGCTCACAGATGCCCTGAAATCTTTCCATGGGTTAAGAACTGGTCTAGACACATTAACTTTTTTGCTAACTTAAATGCATCCACATAATGTTTCAGTAATCATAATTGTTTGTTAACTCTTAACCCTTGGTTACGTGGTTTTGGACTGAGAACTGAGTAGAGAAGTCTGATACAGTTATGGGGCTCAGGGTCATCTTTGGCAGGTAAGCTGGGGAAGGAAAGTTGAGAGTCCTAGCATGCTCTAATGAAATGTTAGGGTCACTTAAAAGGGAAGCGTGTAGGTGTGCCAGGCCACTTGAGAGAAATTCTGGGTATCACGGCTGTTTAACAGAGTCTTCATGGTATGAAGCACAACAATTTTGAGAACTGAATGAAACACTCAGACAGAGCCTAAGCTAAAGTCACAGGGGCCATGACCACATGTGGGCAAGAAGGGAAGCCCTGAGTGACCCCATCCAGAGTGTGGCTGTAGTAGCCAATGTTGTGAAAATGGTCCCACATGCATTTCCTTCTTCATCCTTCATTTAGAGCTGGAAAGAAGCACGAGGGGATGGAATTTTTACAACCCTGGTGCCCAGTCTGGGATGCTGAAAGGTTGGGGCTAGAGAATGAGAAAGCTTCAGGTTGGAAGTGTTTGAGGAGATCATAAAGTTGTCAGGCAATGGAAGAAAAGGAGGGGGCCCACAAAGGGCAATATCCAGGGAGCCTAAGAAATGAACCTACCTGTTCTTTGGGGGTGGGTTGGGGGAAGATAAGGATAACCGTGAGATGAGAGTGGTCTAGTGAGAGTTCTCTTTATAGAATTAATGCAACTTCTTTGTTATTTCCACAGCTGGAGAACTTTAACTCCAAGTTTTAGGAGTTACACAGATATTTAAGGTTCTGGGGACATACCAGGATAAACATAAAGAGAAAAGCATTTTAAAACTTAGGAACAACAATTAAAGTTTAAAAACAATTGTGACTGTGGCAAGAGCTTACAATTTAGGCCCTAATTTCCTTGTGAGCATTTTAAAGATAAAGCTATTTTAGAAATGAAATATTAGAAAACTAACTTATATTGAGATTATTAACAATAGACCAAAGCAGAAGTTTTAATTTGTTTGTTTCTCCTTTATATTTTTACTAGGTTTTGTTAGTCCTCGTCCAGTGAGGCTCCCAGACAGAACAAAATTCAAGCAGAAGAGTTTGTTAGATCACCTGCATGGTAGGGGTCTAAATGGAGAATTCAACCTGCCTGCCCAGGTTTGGTATTGCCTCATTTGAGCTGGTGTAACTGGTTGGGTTTACAGAAGGGAAGCACAGATGTGGCACACATATATAGGGTGGAAGATTATTAACTTTTGCTCTTTGGGGAGGAGGTCTTGCGGAGGGGAAGATGGATGTGTTGGAATGTCAAACAGGACATTTGATAATCTTGGATATTCCATGGTTGGTTTTGAGATTTGTTCATCCTGTTGGATTAGAGATGGGGGTGGAGGTTTTGCCCCATCTGTTATTAGAGCAGGGGAGACCTGTCAGCAGTGACCAGGGTCATGGGGGTTATTTTGACAAATGGGGCTAACAGGCAGAATATAATTTACAGACTTGCCTTGCTTTCCTTTTAAAGTTCCATTTTTTTCCTTTGATCTGTAGCTGAATGTATGAACTTTTTATTTTATTTTATTTGTAAAGAAGCTTTAGATTACATAAAAGATGCATCAAAAATTTAGGGGGTTTCCCATATACCCCACACCCTTTCCCTCCCACACTTCTCTCCATTAGTAACATTTTTCATTAGTGTGGTACATTTGTCACAATTGATGAACACATAATGAAATATTGCTTCTAACCATGGCAAATAGTTTACCTTATAGTTTACACTTTGCAGCACACATTTTTATAGGTTTTGACAATATGTATATTGCCTATATCCATCATTGCATTGTCATTCAGAGTAATTCCAATGTCTCAAAAATGCCCCATGTTACACTTATTCTTCCCTCTCCCCCTCCCCTCAGAAGCTCTGGTGACCACTGCCTTTATGTCCTTGGTACAACAACTAATGGAGTGGCAAGAATCCCTAGAGTATATATATGTACTTTTAGAGAGTCTTCAGAACAAAACAATGTAACTGATAAGGAAAGTTGGTTGTTTTCAGAACATATCTTTAAAATACTTAAAACCATGACTAATGTTCTATTAATGTCTATTATGCAGAAATCAGTGTCAAATTTTATAAATTTGACAATGAATGTTTATACAGCCTTTAAATACTTATATGAATATTTTACCCATGCAAATTTAATTACCATAATTTTAGAAAATCTCTTTTTAATTTTAACAACTCTTTAAATATTTTCTATGCAATTTACATGAAAAGAATTTTATTTTCATCACTTCACTTTTTTCAAGGTAAAAGAACAAATCTTTTGGAATCATTTGAAATAAAAAGATATTGATGGATATAGGATGACCGAATACCTGAAAATAACTTGTTTCCCTCTTGGTAGCCAGGATACAATGGAATGAATTATATGGAAATTATAAGGTAATGAGATGAATCCCCCTCTTGGTGCCAAATTCTGCTTTTGGTGGTCGAGAATATCTTGTTGAAGCAATGAATTATGAAAACAACTTCAACTGGTTGGCTCGATGTGCACAGAAGCAGCCCCTTGTTGTCCTCATGTGTACTTGCTTAATTAACATAGTAAAATTGCTACCCAGAGGTGAAGTTTTCTGCCCATTTTTTGATCATGCAAAGTATGTGCAAGTGTGATTTCCTGCACATACTAATCATACAATTATATAACTAGCTATGTATGTTCATCCATATGCATAAAAGCTAATGCATAATCAAAGCAAATGCTAAGTAGTAACTTAGGTATTAAAACCAGAGTGAAACTGCAGCACAGGGAGTCAGGTCTGAGTAGCTTTACCAACATTGGCTTCTGTCTGCAGTCATAACAAATGTAACTTCTGTCTAAATCTCGTGTTAAGGCTTTTTCCTCTGGTTATCCCCAAAGGCCCAGCTTTGGGGCCTCACAGTATCCTTTATGATTTGACTTTGAGAAAGCAAAATCTTAAAGTTTTTAGATTAGAATATTATGTTCCTTTAAAAGTGACACAGGGAAGCAGATGTGGCTCAAGCAATTGGGCTTCCATCTACCATATGGGAAGAACTGGGTTTGATCCCCAGGGCCTCCTGGTAAAGGTCATGCCAGGCATGTGCATTGAGCCAGGGCCATGTGGAGAGCAATGCAGCAAGATGATGATGCAGCAGAAAGAGACACAGGGGAGAGTCAAAGTGAGACATGACAGAAACCAAGAACTGAGGTGGCACAAGTGAGGGGTACCTCTCTCCCACATTGGAGGTCCCCAGGATTGAATCCCACTGAAGCCTAGAGGAGAAAAATGAGAAGACAGTAAAAGAAACAGACACAGAAGATCACACAGAGAATGGACACAGACAGCAAAAACAGCAGGGGGAAAGGAGGGGGAAAAGGGCAAAAAAAATAGTGACACAACTTGTTTTTCTTAATAAAGTACAAGAATTTGTTTTGATAAAACACAGGATTTTAAATTTTTTACACTGATTATTCTGGAGAAAAACACTTTATAACCTTTTACTAAAACTGGACTATTAAACAAATGCAAAAAAAATAAAAAAATTAAAAAAAATAAAAATAAATATAAAAAAATAAAAATGGACTAATTATTTAGAAACATTTGCACTCAACAGTGAGAGAAGCAAATTTTAGATTTTTTATTTTTAAAGAAATTTTGGATTACAGAAAAGTTATATTACATTGAAAATATAGGGGATTCCCATATACCCCATTCTCTCCTTCTCTCACATTTCCCTATTTATAACATCTTTAGTGTGGTACCTTTGTTACAATTGATGAACAAATATTTAAGTATTTCTACTATAGTTAATAATATAGTTTAAAGTATGTTTTACACTTTGTACTGTACAAATTTACAGGTTTATAGGTTACATTATGGTTTACAATTTGTACTGTACAATTTTACAGGTTTTGACAAAATGTATAATGGCCTGTATCCATCATTACAATATCATGCAGAACAATGCCAGTGTCCACAAAATGCCCCATGTTACACCTTTTCTTCTCTCTTCCTCCCCTCAGAACATCTGGTGACCACAATTTTTATATCAATATTACTAGTTCTTGCATTACTAAAATAAAAAGTCTACATTGATCGACAGTTGCATTCTCCCCTTATGTTTGTTCGGTCTTCAATCTTGAAGATTTTGGAATAATGAAGCCCAGTCTGTTTCAGATTGAGAGGGAGCTTAGAGCCCATGGTCAGATGGATGGAACTGTCTTGCTTGCAGTTGTAGATACTCTCTGTTCTTTTGGGAGGGATATTATCCATCATCACCATTTTGTTTGTTATCTTGGGTGAGTCTGATGAATTGAAGAGTAGGTGTTGGCTGCAACTCTGATGAGATTCAGCGCTCAACTGGAATATGAACAGCGAGAAGATATAAGTTTCTGGGACATATATGTAATGGCTATATTGCTAATTATAGGTTCAAATAAAAGGGGCAGAATAACCACATATAGGGAAATTATAAATGAGTTTAACTCAATTGTATTGGGGAGATATTTTAATTCCAAGTTAAGGCCCGCAAATAAGGTGCCGGTTTTCTGGGTTGTCTGCCCTGCCTATAGTGTCCAGATGTCTCTAGAGCCCTTGGGAGCAACCTTGCATCATTTACTGTGGCAGTCAGTGAGATATTGCTGAGTCATACATAAGCATAATCTCTGGAATGACTTCCTGTCTCACTTTGAAACCTAATTGCCATAAAAACTAATTTGTATTTAATATTTGCCCCTTTTGGCAAAGGTCTTTTTCCAAATGCATCGCTAGTTGGTGCTTGGTAATAATCCCTCTTTGTGGTGCCAGGGAGGCCTATCCTTGGAAGTCATGTCCCACACTATGGGGAAAGCAGTGAGTTCATATGTTGAGTTTGGTTTAGAGAGAGTCCATAATTGAGTAACAAGTTGGTTTTCAGGAGATAACTCTTAGGCAACATATATTACTAGGTATATTAGTCTGCCAAAGTAGTGCTGATGCAAATTAACAGAAATCTGTTGGCTTTTATAAAGGGTATTTGTTTGGGGTAAAAGCTTACAGTTACAAGGCCATAAAAGTCCAACTCAAGGTCGCTTTCTCACCAAAGTCAGTTGCCATGTGTTGAAGCAAGATGATTGCTGATCCCTGCCTGGTCCCTCCTTCCCCTGTGGGCTTCCAGTTCTCTCTCTTCGGCATAGGGCTCATTTCTTTCCAGGCCTTCAATATTAGTCTGTGTTTCTCTGGTCTCTTCCCAAGGTCAGCTGCAAACTATCAGCTTAAGGCTCATCTCTCCTTCAAGATCAAAAATGACAGAGCCCTCTCTCTTCCCATGTGTCTCCTTGAGTTTCTGTTTATTTCAGACCCAGAACGGAGTGGGGATTCAACCTGAGTCATACCTTACTGATGTAGTCAAATAAAAAAAAAGCCCTCTAAGTGATTTTAACAGGTAATCTAATCAAAGGACCCTCAACTGAATTTAACATAATAAAAGGGTATCACAACCAGAGGAACTGATTCATTTACAAATATGATCTTTTGGGGATACTTCAATAATCTCAAACTGCCACACTAGGCTATGATTCAATTTTACAAATATAAGCATCAGTAGTACAAGCATTGATATCAAGGGCCTGGTGTATTGTTCTGTCCTCTTTCACTAGGCACTGTCCATGTACTGTAGAGATTCTTGCCACTGTATTAGAGAAGGTAGCAGTACTCCCCAGGATGGGAACTTAATATTTTTATTAGTATGTGGGTTTCTGCCCACTGAGATAGCATCCTAGGACCATATGAACACATGTTCCATAGAGACATGCCCCAGATGCATCTTTCCCCACACGTCCTTCAACACTGATACCCTCCACCAGTGATCCTCCCTTCCATAGTTGTACCTTTTATGTAATCCAAAACTTCCTAATAAATGAAGCCAAAAATATTTCTTGCATTGTGTCTTTTATTCCATAAGATATGTTATCTTTTATGTATGCTTACAATTTCTTCTGTATCTTCTTACTTTTTTTCACTTTATTTTCAAAGAAGCTTTAGGTTACAGAAAAGTCACATTGAAAATATGAGGGATTCTAATATATTCCTTCCCCCTTCACATTTTCCCCTATTAATAACATCTTACATGAGTATGTACATTTGTTCCAATTGATGAACAAATATTGAAGCATTGCTGCTAATCATGGTTAAATTTTATGTTATGGTTTACAGTTTGCAATGCACAATTTTTTAGGTTTTGAAAAAAAGTATAATGGCCTGTATTCATCATTGCAAAATCATGCAAAATAATTTGAATACCCTAAAAATGTCCTATATTCCACCTATTTGTCTCTCTCCCACCCCTTGGAACCTATGGTAACCAGTAAGTTTCATGTTTTCAAGAATAACATCCATAGTTATATGCATTAATATTGAGGGGTTGGCAAACTGGTTTCCTTTCTTCTATTAGGCATTGCCTATGTTCACAAGAGATTCTTGCCCCTCTATTTGTGAATGTAGCAGGACTCCACAGGATGGGAGTTTAATATTTTTTTGTTTACAGTGTGGGTCTCCACCCACTGAGATAAAACCCCACAACCACATGAGCACATTCATAGTCCATCAAATTATGCCCTAGCTGTACCCTTTCCCACCTATCTCCCAAACACTTACACCCTGCACCAGAGACTCTCTCCCAACATATTTGCCAAAAGAACATTCCCACACTTGCAGTTTCAACCATAGACCTACAAATCACCAGAGTTCACCGGTTCATTTCTCCATCTACCCCTCATTTCCATGAATAGTCCAGTCCAAACCCCAACCTACTAACCATCATCTTCCAGCACTCTCAAACCCACTCACAACCTTACTCTTGGAGCTGGCTGAATGCTGGTCTTCCAGTCAAATTACATCCATGGATTCCCTCTCCCTTTGAGCTGGCTGTGTGCTGGCTTGTTTGCCTTATCTCACAAGCTTCCCTTTCCCCCAGCCAACTGGGTTCCTCCTCTCTAGCTGCCCGTTCCAACCATCCCCACAGTCCTGCAGCTTCCTTTCTGCAATTTCTTGAGGAGAGCAGACTCCCATTCCCTACTCTGCATCTTCAATTTCCAAATTTTAGTTTTGCATTGTTATAATTTTTGATAAGGCTATAAAAATTTTGTAGATAGTCCTATTAACTCATCCAACTTTGAATAAAAAATGTTCCTTTTCTGAAATCCTTCTGTACTCTTTATACTTGTTCAGGTTTTGTCCCACATTTTCTTCATTTTAATAACTAGTTATTTATTTTAGGACAAATTACTTTTTTTTCCCTTAATAAAAAATAATTCTACATACTTTACATACTTACATTACCAAAATGATTTTGGAAATTATCTCTAAACATTTTACTCCATACAATTGCCATACAAATCAAACATGTCAGGACAAAGACAATTCAGTTAAATGTGAAGGTAATTTTATTTTTATAATTTTAAACAGTAGATGCAACATTAGCATATTTGATCAGTAAATCTGTCTAAATTTACCGAGCATACACATAAAACAAAATCCTTAGAAATATTGCTTTTTCAGTTTACTTTCAGTATGTCATTACATAAAAAATGGCTCATTCCCCCTGAGCTCAGATTGAAGGATGTGAAGGGCCCCTCCCCTCCCACACACAGTGAGCACCTGGCAAGGATTCTTTGGGGAAAGGTTCCAAAGTGGCAAATGGTGAAGGATGGGTCTCAGCCTCCCATCACACCTTCTTAGGCAATCTCCTGTTGGGCATCTGCCATCCTTGCAGCTCTCTGAACCCTGGACTGTAAACACTGACCTTGGTCAGTTCCACTTCACCTGGTGGTGTGATTCTGGACAGGTGATCCCAACTGAGCCCCATTAATTCAGAAACACACTGTTGCCATCTGCTGCCCTCATGGGCCAAGGATGGGTGGGATGTAGGACGGGAGGACTCAGGCAGGTGGGGCCTCCAGGAAGAATCACAGTGGACCACAGAGAAACCAATTTTGATGTATCCTGAGCTTCACCCAGGGATAGACAGAGTGGAGGGCATGGGTATATGAGCTTGCAGGATCAGAGGGTTGATGTGGGCAGAGGCACCCTGCTCCTGCTCCTCCTGTGTGTCCTTCATTCCTGAGGCCTTCTTTCCTGGGGATTGTCATGCAGGGCCGCTTCATTTTGGTGAGACAATGGTGGAGGCCGCTACAGTCCTGGGGTGTTCCTGCTGCATCGGTGGAGAGTCAGAAGCTTTCTCTTCATGGCTGTGGTGAGGAGCCTTTGTCCTGGCTCCTCTGACAGCGTTTTCTTAGATAGCAAGGTGGGTTTATGCTTTCTCATGCAGCAGTGTAGCAAAACTTACATTACCAGAGTAATATTCATTTAGTGGCTTGCCTGTTGGAAATCGTGGCCTGATTTAGGGTTTTGTAAGGATTCAGGATCATGCCTGTTGGCAGTTCTGACAGGTTCAGAGAAGAGGGAGGAGCATGGACACCACTGAGTTGCAGAGTATCGGAGCATTCCAGTCAGCTAAGCTGGGGACAGGTCCAAGGGGAAAGGGGGGAGTTGGGTCCCTAAACAAATGCTTTTATTCATTTTTAAATGGTTCGTTTTACCTACAGCACCAACATACTTGGAAAATATGTTGAAAAATTTAAAACTACATTGTTTTAATTTTAATTGTTATTTACTCACAAAATCAAAATTTATTTTGTTTTCACTTTCCTGGCTTTAATCGAGGCAAGATTGTCAATAAATTTTTTGAAATATACTTCTTAATTTCTCTTGTTTTTAATTGAGAAAATTGTCATGTTAGACAATTTCTCATGACCCAGTGATAATTTAGATTATTTTAAATTAATATTAGTTTACTAACATGTCTTTGTTTCACTGTGATTAATATGTATATAAAATATATAAATAGATTGATATTTAGAGTTGATACTTGCTCAAAATGAGAAGGTAATGAATAAATTCTTGGTGTATTTCAGAATCATATTTATTCATTAAAATTAAAATTCTCAGACAGATGTGGCTCAAATGGTTGGGCGTCCGTCTCCCATATGGAGGGAACTGTGCTCGATCCCCTGGACCTCCCAGTAAAATAAAGAATAAATAAATTTCTCTTGTTAAAAATTCAAAATATGAAAGCACTTATTTTTTTAAAGACTTATTTATTCCTCCCTCCTCGTTGTTTGCACTCGCTGTCTGCTGTGTGTCCATTATTGTGTGCTCTCTGTGTCTGCCTGTCTTTAGGAGGCACCCGGAAGCAAACCTGGGACAAGAAAAATGAAAAGCAATTTGGGACAGCAAAAAAGGAACCGATAAAATTAACCTGGTGTATTCCCTTCTCTTAGCATGAACTGGGAATCAAACAAGATACCTCATACATGCCAGGCAGGAACTCTTCCACTGAACCACCCTCGCTGCACAGGTTAAGCAGGTCTCTGGAAGCTTATCGGGGTCTTCCGGTCCTGCTTCCTTAGCCAAGTTAGGCTTCTGACAGTTTGCAGAGCCAGGCTGGTCAGGCTCCTGCCTCCACCCCCTCACTGACACAGCTCCTGTCTCTCCCAAATGAACTGTAAGGTCCAGCAAATGTGAACACTTAATTAGAAGCATTGGATTTGTGTTTAGAAAAAGAACTGGCATTGGACACATTGGCACTATTAAAAGTAGAGTTGAAGAATGAGGCTGAAAACAGAAATGGAAGGAATGGATGATGGACCACCAAAGAAAATTAGGCATCTGGAAAGTGAGTATCTGTTCCATTTTGCACACCAGCTTTGCACAATATGGGAAAGATTTGAAAGATACTGTGAATTTGTACACACAAGCATAGGTGAGGTGGGATGAGAAGCTCACTGAAACATAAGCTCCAGAGAAAGGCTGTATAGTAAGTCCACCTACCCCTGCCCCTTCTTTGCTTCCAAAATGCTGGTGACAAGGCTCACTACACCCAGGTAGGAGTCTGGAGGATGCTTTCATGGAGCTCTGAAACTGCCCAGGGCAAAGGCCTCAGTTCCATGTGGGTCTCCTAGTGAACCCCCAGAGGAGCACTGAGAAACACAGGCCTCCCCCAGGTACACAGAGCCCAATTCAGCTGTTCCCTGCCAAGAACAGGGATATGGAAGGGTGGCCAGGACCACCAGTTACTTGATGACGGGCTCTGGCTTGAGAGGTAGAGAACAGAACTCTAATTAAAAGGAGCACAAAAAAGCATCAGCAACCTTTTGGTCTCTGCAGAACAGGCCCTGGAGCTGACCCCTTGTCTCTGTCTCTACTGTTCTCCCCCCACACACACACCCCAGTGCAGCAATCAACATCCTCATCTAAAAGAGTCCCTGTCAGGTTGTCCACCTGTTCTTTCTGCTAAACCTTTTCCCCACATTGCAGCCACTGCTCTCTTAAATTAAAATCAAACTCTAACCTGGTGACTGCATTTACTGCCCACTCCTCTGGCTACCATTCACTCACTGCATTTAGTTTTGTCTGACCTCTGGCTGATCCTCAAACACAACACTCTCACACCCACTTCATAGTCTTCACCTCTTCTGTCCCTTCATCTTGCATTACTTGTCCCCAGATTGGTTCATTATTCAGATGTCCCCTCTTCAGAGAGGATTCCTTTACTTCTCCTGCCCAAGTTCCCCTTTCCCACACCCATGAGGCCTGCCCTTTCTTGTGCATTAATTTATCTTCTCATGACATCCTCTGTATTCTGTTTAAATTCCCTGTTAAGTATTTCTGCCCAATCTGCCCCCTAAAATATCAGCTCCATGAGGACAAATGCACTCTTTCTCATCTTTACCATTCTATGCCCAGACCAAGCTATATTTTGAGGAGAAATCATTTACCTTCTTATAATGATTGTTATGTCCTTTGTCTTATTTGCCCACAGCGCCTACTCAGAGTGTCACTTCCTGCTTTCCTTCCATCTCTAATAATCTTCAGTTAGTGCTAATTGCCTAAAGAGGGAGTGCCATTTTTGTCTAAAACTACTAATTCTGGGTACACCTGCTGTGTCTGTGGGGAGAAACGCCTGCTGGTTCTTAGCTTTCACGTGAGGTGTGTCAGATGGTTCGGGACAGGTATGAGGGTGGGATGTGGAGTCTTCCTGAAATGGTCCAAGAGGATTTCTGCAAAGTCAGAAAAGTCTCAGTTCAACAAAAGGCAAAGAATGAAAATCATCTACATATGAAATTACCAATTTTATTTTTTAACACCTCTTATTTTAGAATATAAATATTAAATATGTTTCTCTCTAAGAATACAGTTTAATTACACCCCAGAAGATATAACTATTTTTTAACAAACCAGGTTTATTGATACATATTAATAAAGCATAAATCTATCCAAAGTGTACAGTCAATGGTATTCAGTACTGTCACAGAGTTGTGCATTCACCACTCCAGTCATTCTTAGAGCATCTTCGTTATTCCAGCAAAAATAACAGCAATGCTAGAAAACAAAACACAACCAACTAATCAAAACTCATCACCTCTCGATCTCTCTGTGCTTCCCCTGCCATACATAGCTGCTATTCTGTTTTCTTCTTTCTAGTTTACTTGTGTTGATATTTTGGAAAAAACAGTCATATCTGCAATATTACACATATTAATGTTTTACATTATGTTTCACTATGTTATACAGACCCAAGTTACATTTTTCACTTTTCTTCTAGTAATATAATTATCCTTAGGTTTTCCCTTTCAACCACTATCATACCCTCATAATATAGCTCTCCTTCTCATAAACAGCATGTTGTGCTCTCAACATTTCATTTCATTTCTGAAGATATACAAACAACTTTTTAACCCAGTCTACACTGAATAAACATTAACTTTCCATTCTCTACTCATATTCTATTTTCCTGTGACCAATATTCTAAGTACTAATTCCATGGGTTTACATAATATATTTAGTTCATAGTAGCACAATCATACAGTATTTGTCCTTTTGTGTCTGGATTGTTTCACTCAACATAATGTCCTCAAGCTTCATTCACATTGTCATATGCTTCATAACTTTATTTCTTCTTACTACTGCATAATATTTTATTGAATGTATACCCCACAGAATATTTATCCATTCATCAGTTGATGGACACCTGGGATGTTTCCAATTTTTGGCAATTGTGAGTAATGCCACTATGAACATCAGTATGCAGGTGTCTATTCATGTCGCTGCTCTCAGTTTTTCTGGGTATATACATTGCAATAGAATTGCCAGGTCAATTCTAAGTCCATATTCAATTTCCTTAGGAATTGCCAAAAAATCCTCCACAGTGGCTGTACCATTCTACATCCCACCAACAGTGCATAAATGTTCCTATCTTTTCACATCCTCTGAAACATTTACAGTTTTCTAACTTATTAGTAGTGGCCAGTCAAATAGGTTTGAAATGATATCTCACTGTAGTTTTGGTTTGCATTTCCCTAATCACTAGTGATGTTGAATATTTTTTCATGTGTTTATTTGTCATTTGTATTTCTTCCTTGGACCACCAAATATGAAGAAAGATCATATTTTCAAGCCTTTGCCTATTTATTAATTGGCTCATTTGTCTTTTTATTGTTGAATAGTATTATCTCTTTATATATCATTGATATTAAACCCTTATTGGATATATGATTGCCAAATATTTTTTCCGATTGAGTTGCCTGCCTTTGCACACCTTTGACAAAGTCCTTTTAAGTGCAAAAGTGTTTAATTTTGAAGAGGTCCTATCT
>JAQZBX010087877.1:0-12815 GCA_029593785.1 Cabassous unicinctus | reverse complement strand
ATGGTAAAGGGATAGAGTATAGTTGCAT
This sequence comes from Cabassous unicinctus, assembly GCA_029593785.1. NCBI lineage: Eukaryota > Metazoa > Chordata > Mammalia > Cingulata > Chlamyphoridae > Cabassous > Cabassous unicinctus. Next base: position 12,787 of record JAQZBX010087877.1, on the reverse strand, counting down.
ATTGAAGGATAGGACAGATGGGTAGTGATATTACTGGGTTTGTTGATTCAGGGTTGACAGGTGGGTAGATTAGGAAGAGCAGGTTGGAATTCCCAGGGCATTTAACTATGAATCTTGTCATTCCATGAGTCAAGGCTGCGGAGTGTCATATGCCACAGGGCGATGGGGTGGAAGGAACAATTAAGATCAAATAGGATATTTAGTGGTAACGGGAAATGTTTTTCATTACCTTACAGTAATGGACACAGGACATGGTAAATATCCTCAAAAATTATTAAACTGTACAGTCTAAATTGTAAACTATACTGTAAACCATCAACAATGCTTTGTTACTATACTTTACTATCTGTATAACTGTTATAACAATGCAAACATCCATTTAAAAAGAAGGTTTTAATATGGGTGGGAAAGGGGGAGGGAGGTTGGGTATGTGGGAGTCTTTAGTATTCCATGTGTGACTCTGCTGTGACCTAAAACTTCTTTGAAAATTTTGATAATTTGGGAGACACTTTGGAATGAGAAGGGGAAGGTGTCATGGGACCCTAGGCACCCATAATGCAGTGATAAAAAGGAAAAAAGAATTTTTTTTTAAAAAGGATTTTTTTTTGTTTTTTTTCCCCCATTTTTTTGAATGTCCCAATCCACTAATTATATTTTATTTTTAGTTTACTTTCTTTTTCTTTTTTTCTTCTGAGCTTCCTTGAACTTATGTCTTGCATTTAAATTTATCATTATTATTTCTTTTTCCTATTAATTGTATTTCATTATTATATGGGCTTCATGTGCAGGGAAGGTTTGGATTACAGAAGGGTTACAATGGGGCCTGTAGAAGTTCATTGTTTGGGGGTGTCTGGGATGTGGGATTCAAGGGAGTAAGTTCATCTGAATAAAAATGAAAGATATATAAAATTGTTCAAATGTCAAGGGATAGGGCATGGTCAAAGAGGGGAGACAATCACTCAATAAATAAGGGAATCTGAATTCCCAGCCTGGAGAACTCTTCCACATTCTCCAAGGGAGCAGCAGCAGTTCCCTGAGTGCAGAGGCAGTGTCTGGCAAAAGAGGATGGCCTACTGATGGGTTCTTTTTATTGAGGACTAGCCTTATAAATCTTTGCTCTTCTAAATGAAACTTAACCTACTGTTATGGGGTGCTTAAGGGTTGCCATCTGAAAGCCTCCTTGTTGCTCAAATTTGGCCTCTCTCTAAGCCTAACTCAGCATATGAATGCATTATCTTCCCCCCAACGTGGGACATGACTCCTGGGGATGAGCCTCCCTAGCAACGAGGGATTAATACCAAGTGCCAACGGGCAACACGATTGGAAAAAGACCTTGAATAAAAGGTGGAAAGAATAAAGAGAAATGAGTTCATGTGGCTAAGAGAGTTCAAAGAGAGTCGGGAGGTCATCCCAAAGGTAATGCTTACGCAAACCTCAGTAGGATCTCATAGAACACCAAAGTGGATATCACCCCACACAGAGGGGCTCCTGAGGGCTCTGGAGACACCCAGGTCCTATATAAGTGGGGATAGCTCCAGAGATTGATGTCTTATTAGTGGGCTCCTCTTTGGAATCTGTGCTCCTGAGAGTGACAGAGTTGGACTCAAATAAGTCCTCCCTGCACATGGTCCATCAGTCCCTTCTATTCAAACCTATATGTGATGCTGGAGTTTTTAGGTGTACTTCCAGAGACTAGAGCCTCTGGCCTGCCTATGTGACAGCTGTGCCTGCAATCTCAGTGAAGCTGCAACCCTTACCCTATAACTCAATGGATTCATCCAAGTCACCTGGCGAGGAGACGACTATGGGCAACAGCCATCCCAGGGAATGGAGAGGGCCTGCAGCTGCAGGCAGGATAATCCCATCCACCGTATCCATGGAATATATATATCCTCTCTCACTTGGAAGTGGAGTGGACATCACCATCCCAAACTCCCCAGGATTGGGGGAAGAGCTATGGACTAGAATGGACTTGGTGGTGTTCTGTCGTATATTGTGATTCAAGCAATGGAAGAAATTGTAACAGTGAGGTGGTGACGGTGGCCACTGGACATTTTCGGTGCAGGGAGGGGAGGAGCATTTGAAATACAGAGGCTTTTTCAGGACTTGGGGGTTGTCATGAGTGGCGTTGCGGCGACAGATGTAGGCCATTTTGCATCAGCATATACCACACAGAACTGTGTGAGAGAGAGGGTGGTCTGTGATCTGAAATGTGGTCTATGCTTGGTGGCAAGGCCCCAGGATGTGTATATCCATTGCGGGTGATGTGCCACACTGATGAAGGATGTTGGTGTGTTGTGGGAGGTGTGGGAGGTGGGGAACATGGAAATCCCTGTAATTTCTGAGTAATAATTAAGTAATCTAAGTACCTTTAAAAAATATATATATATATAATGACATTTATGTAAGCAAATGAACATATATGTATATGTATTTATATATCATTTTACAACTATTGGTATGTACTGTGAAAAATTTTGATTTTTACCAACAATAAAAAAAAAAAAGTATAGTGAAAGAAGACAATTATGCCAGGCCTTTTATTTTTTATTTTTATTTATTTATTTATTTGTTAAAGACACTTAGATTGCATAAATGTTACACAACAAATACAAGGATTCCCATATACCCCACTTCCCACACCACCCACAACCTCCCACATAAACATCCTTCATTAGTGTGTAGCATTAACTTCAATTGACAAACACATCCTGGGGCTCTGCCACTAAGCGTGGACCATAGTTGATATTGTAGACCACGCTCTTTCCCACACAGTTCTGTATACCATATGATGAAACAAAATGGCCCATATCTGTCACTGCACAGACACTCAGGACAATTCCCAAGTCCCAAAAAGTCCCCTGCCTTACAATTGCTCTTCCTCTCCCTGCCCCCAGAGCCTTCAGTGGCCACTGGATCCACATCAATGTTGTAATTTCTTCCATTGCCTGAATCACAATATGTATATAGTAGAACACAAGTAAGTCCACTCTAGTCCATACCTCTTCTCTCCCTCCTGAGGAGTCTAGGATGGTGATGTCCACTCCACCAACAATTGAAAGGGGGCTTATATTCCATGGGGAAGATGGATGGGACTATCCTGCCTGTAGCTGCAGACTCTGCATTCTCTGGAATGGCCGTTGTCCATCATCATCTCCCAGCCAGTTGTGCTGGGTGAGTTCAATGAGCTATAGAATAGGAGTTGCTGCTCCACTGAGGTGCCAGACCCAGCTGGCACATGGACAGTCCAAAGCCTCAAGTCTCTGGATGTATGCTGCACAAACTCCAGCACCAAGTATATGCTTGAATAGAAGGCACAAATGAGTCATGTGCAGGAAAGACATAGTTGATTCTAACTCTGTCACTGTCAGGAACACAAACTACAAAGTAAGGCCCACTGGCAAGGCACCAAATTCTGGAGCTATCCACCCTGACATGGGACCTGGGTGTCTCCAGAGCCCTCAGGAGCCCTGCTATTTGGGGTGATATCCACTTTGGAATTCTATGAGATCCTACTGAGATGTGCATAAGTGTTACCTCTGGGATGACCTCCCGGCTCATTTTGAAGTCTCCTAGCCATATAAACTCATTTGTCTTTACCTTTTCCCCCTTTTATTCAAGGTCTTTTCCCAGTCACATTGCCAGTTGGAACTTGGTAGCAATCCCTCAGTGCCCTGGAGGCTCATCCCCTGGAGCCATGCCCCACACTGGGAGGAAGATAACTCATATGCTGAGTTTGGCTTAGAGAGACAGGCCATTGATAATGATGATTGTTCTTATGAGCCTTCTCTTGTGAAATAGAAACTTAGCCTGGTACTATATACTACCTAAGAATTTCCTCCTTGAAGCCTCCTTGCTGTTCGAATGTGGTCTCTCTCGAAGGCAAATTCAGCCTACAAGCATTCTACCTTCCCCCCAGCATGGGACATGAATCCTTGGTCTGAGGATCCCTGGTATTGAGGGATTATTACCAAGCACCAACTAGCAATAAAGACCTTGATCAAAATGGGGGAATGATAAATACATGCGTTTTTATGGCTAAGAGATTTCAAAGTGAGTGGGAGGTCATTCCAGAAGTTACACTTATGCAAGTCTCAGAGGGATCTCATTGACTGCCACAGTAAACAGTGCCTCAAATAGTGGGGTTCCTGAGGGCTCTGGAGATATCCAGAAAGTATCAGCAGGTAATAGAGTTCAGGAATTTGTCCCCTGTCAGTCAGCCTTACTTTGGAATTTGTGGTCCCTAGTGTAACAGAGTGAGACTCAATTATAGGTTGTCTACACATGGTTCTTCTGCTCTTTTTATTTGAAACCATAATTAGCACTATACTTGATAAATATATATCTAGAGACTTAAATCTTTGGTCTATCCATGTGCCAGTTGAGCCCTGAATTTCAGCAGAGTTGCAACACCTACTCTCCAGATCACCCAAGACAACTAACAAGGAGATACATATCCCAAGGACCAGAGTGTGTCTACAAGCAAGATGGTTGCATCTATTTGCCCTATGGGTTCTAAGCCCCCTCTCAATTAGAAACAGAGTGGGCATCATCATCCCTAAATCTTCAAGATTGGGGAGTGAACAATGACTAACATAGACTTATTCTACTATAAACTTAATATTACTTTAGCAATGGAATAACTCTTATCATTGATGCAAATGCAGTGGTCACCAGAGGTTCTAAGTGATGGAAGAAGGAAGAAGAGGTTTAATATGGGGTATTTTTGGAACATTGGATTTGTTCTGCAAGACATTGCAGTGACAAACAGGCCATTGTATATTTTTTCATAACTTATGAAATTGTGTGGTTCAATGTGTATGCTATAATGTAAATTGTACCCCATGGTTAGTACCAATGCTTCAATATGTGTTCATCAATTGTAACAAATGTACCATGCTAATGAAGGATGTTGTTAATGTTGGAATGTGTGGGAATGGGAGATAGTGGGGCATATGGGAATAATCCCTTATGTTTTTTATGTAACATTTATGTAATCTAAAGCTTCTTTAAAAATAAAAAACTAATTATAAAAAAGATAAACATTATTATAAGTGTAACTCAGGGTTAAGAATTAACAAATAATTATGATTACAAAATCATTATATAGATGCATTTATTTTATAATATAGCCAAAGTTTAATTTTTGAAATTGCTGCAATTGCCTGGATTTAGCCTAGACCTGCTACTGTGACTGTCATTCTAAACAGGTCTCACCCCTGTTTATGATTGCTCTAGACTTTGGCTTACCCTTGTTTATACTGACTCTTGAGAAGATAAATCTGAATTGATCTTTCCCTTGTTGATAATTTAGGCTTATCCTTGTTTTTGCTTACTGTTGTGATGGTAATTGAGTTTGAACTCATCCTTGTGTATCCTTACTATTGTGATGGTAACCACTCAACCCTCTGTTTAAGATCCATATGGAAAACCTTGTGATTGACTTCTACCACTCTGTACTTTACTATCCCAAAACCTTGATTTCTGATAATGATTATAACTTTGTTACTCACCCTGGTGTGGTACCCAGCCCCATCCTGTTCAGTCCCTTAATGTTCATTAATAAAGAGACCTGTGTCCAGCTCCTTCCCAATCCCAATTATTTCTCAGTACTATGATGTTATAAATTATTATACTTTGCAAATTCAAGAGTCAGTTTTGTGCAATTAGGCCACTGTGCTCCTTTGTTTGTTCAAACAAATAATCTCTTTCTCTTTTTGAAACATGAGTGTCTCAGGAATTGGCTTTGAAGGTGCATAGGGCATCCCATATTTTTATAAAAAATTAATGTAATCTAAAGCTTTTTAAAAATAAAGAAAAAATTAAAAAGATGCATTAGGAGAAAAGAACCTGCTTTTGTTTGGTATCACAGAGCAATACAAACTAAATGAAAATATTATGGAAAAATTCAGAGTTAAAACACTTGTATAGATTGCCAAATTTCAACATAGGAAAATTTCTTATACTTTATACATAATTTAAAAACATGGTTTAAATAAGGGAAGTTGTGATATTTAAACCTTGACACATGTGCTCCCATTACCTGAGGCCACTAGAAATTTCCATTTCCTATCTGTCTTTCCTGGTGAGTCCTAAATTAACTTAGGGTCTTGAAAAAAGCTCCCAACAAATAACTATCACATTTGAGATGAAGTATATTTTCCATGACATTCACAGTTTTTATGGGAGAACAAATCAGTTCTGTATTTTGTGGTGCAGCCTCTGTGGAAGACAGTTTGGTGGGTCCTCAGGAAGATAAATATAGAACTGCCATATGATCCAGAATTTCCTTTGCTAGGAATATATCTAGAAGAACTGGAAACTGTGCAAATAGATATCTGCACACCAATATTCACATTGGTGTTATTCACAATTGCCAAAAGATGGAAACAACCCTAGTGTCCATGAACTGATGAATGGATAAACAAAATGTTGTATAGCATTATGATGGAATATGGACAGTAAGAAGAAATGAAATTGGGACACATACAATAACATGGATGAATCTTGAAGACATATTGAAGACATCATGGTAAATGAAGTAAGCCAGACACAAAATGACAAATATTGCATGGTCTCACCAATATGAACTAAATATGAAAAATAAACCCATGGAGTTAAATCCAAGAATATAGTCATTAGGAGATAAGAGGAGGGCTGTGAAGGAGTACTGATGCTTAATGCATGTGCAAGTTTTAATTAACTTGACTATAAATGTGTGGAAATGGATAGAGTTGATGGTAACACATTATAATGTGTACTAGCCACTTTATAAATGAGATTGTGGCTGAAAAAGGTAATCCAGGGGTATAAATATGAATTGAAAGAAAAAGAGAGAATTATCTAGGTACTGAATAACACAGTGAACCCAGAGATTGATAATTTTGGTTAATAGTATAAATAAAATAATATCCTTCTGTGAACTAGAATGGATGTACATCACTAATGCAAGGTGGTGGGAGTGTGGAGAAGTATGAAAAAAATAACAATTAATGTTGCCTATGGACTATACTTAACAGCAATTCTGTAATATTCTTGCATCAATGCCAAAAATATACTGTGTTAATAATAGAGGGGTATGGAAAAAATATGCCAAATGTACACTATGGACCATAATTAGTGATAATAGTCTGATGATATTATCTCACAATCTGTAACAAATGTTCCACAGCAATGGAATGTGTTACTGAAAGGTTGTTGTCCAAACAGCTCTTCAGAAAGCTATTCAGTCACTTTCCCCCAGGCAGATTTTACTCTCTTAGCTCAGCTGGATTCAGCAGGGCTGTATGAGAAGATCCCCCCTCACCTCTCCTGATCAGGTTGAGTTCCCTTTTGAAATTCAAATGGGACTCTGATAACTAAGTACACCTCACCTAAGTGATTTTTCAAGCCTCTTCTAGACCAACCCCTCCTCCCAGGGGTACCCTAAATAGGGACTAGAACCTCAGTGGAGCAGCAACTCCTACTCTACAGTTCAATGGACTCACCCAGGGCAACCAGCAGGGAGATATGATGGACAAAAATCATCCCAGGGAATGGAGAGAGTCTGCAGCTGCAGGCAGAATAATCCCATACATCTTCCCCATGGGATATAAGCCCCCTCTCAATTGGAGGTAGAGTTGACATCACCATCCCAGACTCCTCAGGATGGGGGGAAGAGCTATGGACTAGAGTGGACTTACTTGTTTTCTACTATAGATATATTGTGATTCAGTCAATGGAAGAAATTACAACATTACTGTGGAGCCAGAGGGCACTGGAGGTTCTGGGGACAGGAAGAGGGAAAAGCAGTTGTAATACAGAAGCTTTATCAGGACTTGGGAATTGTCCTGAGTGACATTGCAATACAGATATAGGCCATTTTATATCATCATATAACATGCAGAACTGTGTGGGAAAGAGTGTGGTCTACAATGTGAACTATGGTCCATGTTTAATGGCAAAGCCCCAGGATGTGTATACCCATTGCATTTAATGTGCCACACTGATGAAGGATGTTTATGTGGGAGGTTGTAGGCAGTGTGGGAGGTGGGAAGTATGGGAATCCCTATAATTTTTGTGTAACATTTACGTAATCTATGTATCTTTAAAAAAATTAAAATAAATTAAAAAAAGAAAGGTTGTTGTATGGGAATTCTATACATGTGCATGATTGCTTTGTAAGTTCACCACATCTGTAATAAAAGTATATTTAATAAAGATAAGGATAGTTATAAAATAGTAAGTGTAGGAAAGAATTTTTTAAATTGTCATATTAAAATTTAAACTGTCAATAATTCACATTTAAATTAATAAGGGAGCTAGTTAAAATTGGGTCCATATAGAAGAAGTTTCTTCTCAGAGACAACTGGGTAGAATGGCATAGAGTTCCCCAGGAATGCAGAGGCAAAACTGAAATAATTTGAATAGTTTTATAGCAATGTTTGCACCTATGATATTGTTTTCAAGGTAATGAGTGAACAGACCACTGTAACAAACCAGTTGGAGAAAAGCAACCAGCATGTTTAGGGGAATGGTATCACATTTTAAGTAACAAATGTAAGAAAGACATTATGGAAGGCAGATTGCAGAACTGCATTTGCTTATATGACCCTAAAAGAAAGGAAGAAATTATAAGATATCAAATTCCAGGTTAAAATATTGAAGTATTATTCACTAAAGCTATCTAAATATGGAATTGTTTTCTTTGTTATTTTACCTATATATGAAAAAAATTATTTTTCACAAAGTATAAGGACAAATATGAAGATGGGAACAATAATAACAAAAAAGAATTGTTAAAAGGAAACCCAGATGAACTTTTCAACAACCACAAAGAAACAGTTGTGTGTTACTGTGACTGTTATAATATAACATATGTTAATAAAACAAAGGGAGGCATAAAGATTATATAAGAATAAATCAAATCTAGGGAAGCCGTATGTCTGCTAGGTGTCATACCTAACCTTATGGTCACCAAATTCTTAAAATAAAAACAGAATTTTATAGTATTCAACCAAATATTTTCAAGTGTTTGCATTTACACTATATAACTTTTCTTTGTTCTTTGTCTTGTAGGAGCTCCTTTCCAAATGCAGACTGGAAACTGCCCCAATTGTTAAGTGCTCAAATAGACTCATCCCAATAATATATTGTCTTTAGCATTTTGATATTGTTTATGAATTTCAAAAATAGATATTGCAGTACGTTTGTGAACTGGTCTGCTACTCTGGGCATATTAGATTGTATTGGATTCAGACGGTTCATTTTTCTTTCATTGAGTTGTGATTAGGGCTTTGATTGGGTCATGTCAGTGGGAGGGGACTCACAAATAAGACTAAATGGCAGAGGATTTAGTTGGACTATTGATCTTGGAGCCCGAGAAGTGAGCACACAGAGAAGGAGATATGTGAGGAAAGAGAGAAGGTTCCATTAGACACAGCAGAGGCCCTGGGAAGAGAAGAGCCATTCACTTGAAAGTTTACAGCTGGCCTTATGGATAGGATACAGCAGCTGAGCCCAGAGAGTAATGAGCCCCGGGAGAAAGGAGGCTTATCCCAGCTTACAGCTGCTATTGGAAGAAGCTGGGACCATGGAGCCTTAAGAGGAAGAGGAAACTTGAACTCTTGCAGAGGTCAGCAGCCATCTTGTTCCAACACGTGACAAAAGACCTTGGTGAGGGAAGTTACTTATGCTTTATGGCTTGGTAACTGTAAGCTTCTACCCAAATAAATACCCTCTATAAAAGCCAACAGATTTCTGGTATTTTGCATCAGAACCCCTTTGGCTGCCTAATACATTGTCTAATATTTTCTTTTAATACATATAACTTCTTTCATCATGTACACTGGCTAGTTTTTAAATCCCAGCTCTATCATTATCAGTAGTCACTAATATTTTAGTCTGCATCTAGTAAATAGTCTGTTTTCTACGTTTTTTGTCTTTTTAAATTTTGTTTGTTTCTTTGTAGTTAAAGGTTAGAAAGAAGATTTGCAAAGGGGTAATGCAGCATGATACTTCAAATTAAATTATAAAATCAAACTAGATTTTCTAGTGGTGATTAGATCAATAAATATTAGTGTCTTCTCTCATGAAACCTGTCTATTAATTGGGGGCCCAGTGTTGGATTCTGCTCTGTTTTAATAAGGTGAATTATGGTACACAGGAAAAGTAACAACAACAATGAAAACAAATAACTTAAGTATGAGAACAAAGAAAGCATCAGAATTAACCAGTAATTTTGTATTCAGAGTGATTGCTTTGTTCTGATTAGAAAGGTTTCACAGATACATTCCCTTGAGAAATAGGAATTTGGTTTCTTTAACTTAAGAATTACTGTGCTCCCCAATGATATTCCTTTATTAAAATAAGGACAGATTATTTTAATAAAAATAATTATTAAAAATAAAATAAGGGGCTGAGAAAAGATTTAAATTGTCTCACATAGAGCATTAAAAAATGCCTTGAAAAGCAACTTTGTTTTCTTTATTTAGCTACTTCCTGTAGCTGACAATTGCCACCTTGAAAAGTGGAAAGGGAGCTCTGCCTCCCTATTAAGCCCCAGTGCTGGGTATGCCAGGGGACTTGTTAAGAGTGCAGCAATATAATAATTAAAATTTGTTTTTAAAAGGAATAAATTACAGGCACTTGCATCTGCAGTTTGAATCACAGAAGAGCTTGTTAAAGCACCCCTAGGGTACCCTACTCAGATTACCCTGGCATTCTGAATACTAATGAAACCCTGCATTTACTTAATGGGAATTTTGCAATGGTGAGACCAACTTTGAGAAAAAATTTTAGGTTAATCCTGGGATCAGATGCAATTGTCATATACAATGCATGGTCAATTTGCTTATTAAATGATTTTTTGTTTGCAAATATATTGGGAGTAGGAGAATAAAAATGTAGTCATTAATTTGAATTAGGAAAAAAGCAAAAGGAGCTTACCTTGGTGTTATTGGACTCATTTTAACTCTTATGTTTACCTTCCTTGAGTTTGTCTCCACATTATTGATCATTAGACTAAATAGATGAAAGGATAAGCCCATTTCCCTGACATGACCACATATTTCAATATCTTGAAGACCTAACTCTAGATTTATTGTGTAACTTTTTGAAAATATTGTAAATATAACAGAACATTTATAGAAAAATTGTCACAGTATTAAAAATATTATCGGGTGTTTTGTTTGGCGTAGAAGCATATATTATTCAACTTTCCTCTGTCACAAAAACTAATTGATTGTTTATAGTTTGCACATGTTTCACATATTCATAAAGCAGAAAGAATTGGGGCTAGAAACTAAACAAACAAATATTAAAAGATGTAATGAATTTCCTAAAACATTCATACAAGTCAGTGAAAACCATAAAATTCCGAGGATAGATTGAATTGACTCAGCTGAATTGAAGACTTTGATTTTCTTACCACAAGGAAAATCATTATCCTAAAGAACTTCAAAGATAAGCCAAACTCTACTATTTTGTCTATAACCTCTCTCTCTTTCCTGCTCTTTGATGACCATTCCCCTGCTAAAAATTATTTTTATCATTTTCAAGTTAGTATTCCAACTTCCCATCTGCTAAATGTAACTAGTGAGTTAAAATATGGCCTAGGTGCCCCCAAATCTTCTTACTACCACTTTTTCTTGTGTTGAATTAAAAGATAGCATTTCAATGCCATAAATATTTAAGATGATAATAATATAAGTATCAATATTATTCATTATAATAACAGAAGTTTATAGCAATTTCAATATTCAATGTATTACAATTTTGAAAATTAATGTTGTGGGAACCCTCTCATCTTTACATCTAAGAAATAGCTTGGAGACCTGTTTCTCTGCCCACACAGATTTCACCTTATCAGCTCCTGCCATAAACAGGAACTTTACTGCTTATCTTATCTCCTTTATCTCCCACCCTATCTCCTATGTATATCACTTAGTGTTTCTGTAATCTTGCTTCCCCATTTTCAGCCTGGAATTCTTATCATGTGATTTACAACCCCTATACCTGCCAGTCCCCTGCACCTGCACCCTGACTTTGACTGTAAAAAAATCCTAAATAAAAAACATGCTGGGAATCAGCTCAAGAGACAGTTTCTTCAGCTGGTCTCCCCTGGATGTCTCTCAACCTCCGTGTGAAGAGTAATTTCATTGCACTGTCACAGGTTCTGCTGGACAAACCCCGGCAAGCCTTTGCAGGATGGATTCCTGCAAGTGATGACCCCGACGTGATTCGACCAGTGGCGTGATCTGCACGTCAAAGGGGTGAAATTTATCCAGATAACTCAACATCCCAAAGGTAAAGGAACAGCAAAGCCCACTCAGGGTATTTGCCTATGTGTTGAGAATTCAGTCAGGAATATTATCTATTTCATCATGGGTTCAGGACTCTCAAAAGAGCAAAAGGTTTTTGTTAAAATCATTCAGCAATTACTAAAAGCAGCTAACTGTACTGGTAAAAGAAACTCAACTCTGCTTTATTAAAGTTAGTCCAAAATTTCTGCGCATGGTTTCCCAACAGAGGAATGTTAGACTTAGAATTATGGGAGCAAGTGGGAAAAAATCTAAAAAGAAAATATGAACTGGGAGAGAAATTTCTCCCCTCTGCTCTTATAACCTGGAGCCTAGTAAAAACAGCTTTATGCCTACTTTATACCCCTTCCCAGCCTACTGCTCCTCCCAAGGAGTCCCCACCCAAAAGTCCTTTAACTTTAGACAAAGAGGAGGCTCTGCTTCCTCCTCCTCCACCCTCTGTCTTCTTTGATATTCAGCTTGCCCTATGAAAGAATACTTTGTGTAAC
>JAQZBX010087875.1:0-12799 GCA_029593785.1 Cabassous unicinctus | reverse complement strand
TGGTTTACACTTTGTGCTGTACAGTTTTATAGGCTTTGACATTGTATAATGTCATGTATCTGTCATTGCAGTATCATTGCACAGAACAATTTCACTGCCCTAAAAATGCCTTGTGTTTCACCTATTCATTCCTCCCTCTCCCCTTTGTACCTCTGGGAACCACTATCTTTATAGCATTATTACAAGTTCTTCCTTTAACACGAGATAACTATAATATGAACACATCTACTTTGGTCCATGATTACACTCCCCCTTATGTTTGTTCATTCCTCAATCTTGAGGGATTTGGGATGATGTCTGCTCTGACTGCTTCAGGCTGAGAGGGGACTTAGATATTATGGGGCAGATGGAAGGAATTGTTTTGCTTGCAGTTCTAGGTATTCCTTGTTTTTTTGGGAAGGGACTTGTCCATCATCATCATTTTGTTAGTTGTCCAGGGCAAGCCTGAAGAACTGGAGAGTAGGAATTGGCTGCAACTCTGCTGGGATTCAGGGTTCAACTGGAATATGAACAAAATGAAGATTTATGTCTTTGAGAGATATATTTAACAGGTATATTGAAAATTATAGGTTCAAATAAAAGGAGTAGAAGAATCATGAGTAGGGGAATTATAAATGAATATAACTATGTTATACTGGGAATATATATATATTCCCAAACAGGGCCCACCGAGGGGGTGTTGATTTCATGAGGCCATGTGCCTTGCCTCTGGTGTCCAGACATCCCTAAAGCCCTCAGGAGCACTTTTGTTTAAGGTTTTGTTTACTGTGGCAGTTAGTGAAATCTGCCTGAGACTTGTTTAAGCAGAACCTCTGGAATGACCTCCCAAATCACTTTGGAACCTCTTAGCTATAAAAACGCTTGTTATTTAATGTTTCCCCCTTTTGGTCAAGGTCTTTTTCCAAATGCACTGCTGGTTGGCACTTGGTAATAATACCTCGGTGCCAGGGATGTTCATCCCTGGGAGTCATGTCCCACTTCCGGGGAAAGGTAGTGAGTTTATTTGCTGAGTGTGGCTTAGAGAGAGGCCACATTTGAGTAAACAAGGAGGTTTTCAGGAGGTAACTCTTAGGCATTAATTATAATTAGGCAAAATTTCATCTTTTTACAGGAATAAGGTTCATAAGTACAAGCATTAAGATTGAGGCTTGGCATATTGACCTGTTTTCTTTTGTTAGGCACGGCTTATATATTCCAGGGATTTTTGCTGTTTCATTTGAGAAAGTAGCAGGACTTCCTCAGGATGGAAGTTTAATATTTTGTTAGCTAATATGTGAGTCTCTGTCTATCAAGAAAACATGCTATAACAACATGAACACATTCATGTCCCATGGAAGTTTGTTTTAGGTGCATTTCCCCCCATATGTCATCCCACTATCAACACTTTCTGTACTAGTGACACACCTTTGTTATAGACCCTGAAAGAACATTCTTATATTTGTATTCTTAACCACAATCCTTGGCCAGCCCAGAGTTCACTGAGATATACAGTTGCTCGTTTTAGAGTATTCCATTTTACAGATATTCCATATCCTTTCCCCTACTGTGGTGGATATTTAGGTGGTTACTAATGTTTTTGTTTGTTTGTTGCTAGTATATACAACATTCTTGTACATATGTCTTTCAATACTTGCATGAGTATATCCCATGGATAAATTCTCCGCAGTGCCAGCATTGGGTTAAAAAATGTGTGCAGTTTTAATTTCGATAGCTCTTGCTAGACAGTTCTCTAGAGAAGTTGAAATCACAATGTGTGAGTATTTCCTCATCTCTGTAATACTGTGCATTCTTCATATTTTGGATCTTTGTCTCTCTGATAGATGAAAAGTGGCCCCTTTTGATTTGCATTTCCTTAATTATGGTGAGGCCGAGTGTATTTTCTGTGCTTATAGACATTTTATATCTTTGTCATATCCTGTGTTCGTTTTTTGAATTAATCTTTTTATTGATTTTTTAAGAGCTCTTTGTATATCTAGGAAATTAGTCTTTGTCTGCCTGTGTTGCAAATATTTTCTCCAGCTTGTCATAAGTCTTTTGACTTTGTTGCTGGTATTTTTTCCATAGAAAAGTTTTAAGTTTTTATGTAGTCTGATTTATCAGTCTTTTCTTTTATGGCTTCTAGGTTTTGTATTCCCACTCTAAGATATGAAAAAGTTCATTTGAGATTTGATCTGGTACTTTTATGGTTTTATTTTTTATACCTAAATCTTTGATCCATTTGAAATTTGTTCATCTAGCTCATTTTTGTCAAATGGACTGCCAGTTTTTTCAGCACCGTCTTTTCTCCGCCATGTGAAATACGTCTTTTATCATAAACTGAATTTCTAAGGTCAGATTTATCCCTGGAATTTGATGGCAGCCCCAGGCTTCTCTGAGTTGCCTTCCCTTCTCTCCAGGTCACTGAGAGTGAGCCCAGCGTGATGTGGCTCTCGGGGCTGCACATCCCAGAATCCTACCTCACAGCCCTGGTGCAGGCTACCTGCCGGAGGAATGGCTGGCCGCTGGACCGCTCTACCTTGTTCACACAGGTGACCAAGTTCCAAGATGCAGATGAAGTGAATGAGCGAGCAGGACAAGGTAAGATCAGCTCACAGTGGAGTCACAGCCCCTCTCCTTTAGGGGTTCCCTCTCTCAGACCTCCTGGTTCAAAGTGCAAGCAGAGCATGGACCAGAATGGGCCAGGCCATGTTCTAAAGTCAGATTGATACAGATAGTTGCTGTGGTTGGGACCTGATACCTCTGAGGGTGAATACGTTTCTCTTCCAGTTTCTCCACTGAGACCTGGGAATTGATGCCAGGGAAAGCCTGAATCATGGTCATTCCGCTAGTTGGTGGGAAATGAGTTCCTAGATCAGAATGAGCTCTTTCAAAGAACTAGATCACCAGGTGGCTTCCCTGTAAACCTTGAGGGGCCAAGGGCCTGGGAGCCAGAGGAGAGTAGGGACTAGCTTGGTTGGAACCATTAAGTTATGCTCTGTCTTCAAGACCCTGAGACATTGGTTATTTTTGTTTTGATTTTCTTTTTTTTTCTTTATCTTTTTATTCTGTTGACATTGGTTATTGACTCTACAAATTATAGCTGGAAACCACTGTCACCTTGGGGCCTTGTCATCTTAGAGGCCATTTTATCTGCAAGGGACAAAAGACCTATTGAGCTAGCTTAAGAAGAGGGTTTTTTTGGTGAGAATTTGGGCAACCTCATGGTCCTGGTTGCAGAAGTCCAGCTGGATCTCAGAGTAGCTGGACTGCCTCTCTTTCTGGGGCCAGTTTTCCTCTTCTCTGCATGTCTGCTGTGCTCGCCTCTCCACAGACCACGTTCTCTGGAGGATTTCTGCAGAGAAGTTTACAGGGGATTTGGCGTTGCCACAGTGCCAACTCTGACCCTGGTGCTACTCGTCTTTATAGCCAGAGTGCCAAGGTGGTCTTTTGGTTCTGTGCCCTCAATGCCACATTCCTGGGGAGAAGACCTGGCAAGCCCAGCTGGGGAGAGGTGGTGCCCTAGTCCACTTAGCTGTGGCTGTGAGGGAGGGACATGTGGTCTGTGGAGTGTCCCATGTGGACTGTGAGTGGGTCAGGTTCTCTAAGAAGACAGTGTGGGCAGGGCAGAAATGGTGGCCACCTCTTAAGGAAAAAGGCCCCAACTACGTCCTTGGTTCCTCTGGGGAGGGAGAGCCAGTGGCTTTTTTGTTGGATAGGTAGATCTGATAGAGCTTCTACACAAGCACAGTTGCCGGTGCCTGTTTAAATCCCGGTTTTTGTTCTGGTGTCTCTAGGATGCTTTGTCTCAGGATTGTACCTGGAAGGTGCTGACTGGGACATAGAAAGAGGATGTCTTGTCAAGAGCAAACCCAAGGTGCTTGTTGTCGACCTGCCGATTCTGAAGATCATTCCCATTGAAGCACATCGCCTCAAACTGCAGGTTAGAGGCAGGCCCCTGCCCTCGTCCCCCCACTTCTCCTACTGCTGCGTCTTCTGACTGTGGTTATAGATGAGGGGGCTTCAGATAGTCCTGTCTTTTCAAAGGGGCTCTTTACCTTTAGAGGTTGGGGAAGCCTTTGAGACTGATGAGAGCAATTCCCAGGAAAACACATGAATGCAGTAATGCCAAAGGAGTCAGGGATTCAAGTTTAGAACGCGTGGTCTAGAATAACTTCAGGAGATACTTCCTCCTTTCTTGTGCAATTCTGTGGGAACTGCCTGCATCACAAGGTAGTTACATCTGGTGTGGACAGTGGATGCCTCCTGTTGGGCTCAGCTGGGATCCACTTGGAAGTCTATGTAAAGCCCTGTCCAGGTGCAGTTAGCTGAGGAGTACCCTGCTTGAGGGCCCACTGCAGTCTTAAGGCTGAGAAGAAGCCTCTGCCCCTCTCCAGTGAGGAGCTTTCTCCTCTGTCCAGCAGGGTCTCACCCACCTGTCCTTTTCAGAACACCTTCCGGACACCTGTCTATACCACCTCCATGAGAAGGAATGCCATGGGAGTTGGCTTGGTGTTTGAAGCTGATCTCTTTACTACGAGGCATATTTCTCACTGGGTGCTGCAAGGGGTATGCCTCACCCTGAATTCTGATTAGCAATTTGGGCAAAAGATACTGGATCCGGAATTCTAATTCTGTGGCTGGCACTGGCTTTTCTGGGAATTCATGAAGAACGATCAAGTCTGCTGTCATCTCTTGGGTCTCTCAAAGCCTCCACATATGTATGAGTGGAGACCGGAGGGGACCGACATTTATTTTCCTCTCATTTGCAATCAGCAGTTTTAATCTCTTTCTATACTAATTAACCAGAATAGTTTTTGTTTAAACTATTTTTTTCCTTTAGGATTCTGTGTACTCATAAAGAAAATACTATAGAGCATCTTAAGATGTGTTGAGTTTTCTTTTCCTCCTCAGAGGAAGTACTTGATTAAGCAAGGGGCCTGCTATGTCATTGGCACAACTGAGAATTCTAACGTGACTTTCCAAAAGTGTGATTTGATAATCCAGGTATGTTTCAGCAGCAGCTTTCTTTTGGAAAGTGCTCTCTGCTCAGGTGGGGGACAGAAGCCCAGACTGCTGGGCATGGGGGCCAGCCAAGCCCTCCTCTGCGCGGAACTGCAGGCAGCAGGCTGGGCTGGTGATGCTGGGCACAGAGCAGAGGTGGTCAGAGCCGCCACCGGCCACTTTCCCTTCCTGAGGTCTCTGGCACCAGCTCCCTTGGCCTTGGCCTGCCAGGGCAGGGCACTGGTGAGGCTCTTGAGCTTAGTGTTTAACTCCCTGCAGGAGCTCCCCACTCCAGCCTTCCTGGGTCAGTGTGGGGTTAAGCGGCAGACTTAGAAGCAGCAGGACCGGTGTCTATGGGGCATCTGTTCCTTCTGTGTAACCTGAGGTTAGCCTGGGTCCAGGCCTGGCTGCCAGCAGTGACAGTGCCTTTATTCCACAAGGGAGGGGCAGGGCTGAGCAGTAGCAGACAAAAGGGCAGAGAGTAGTCACAAGCCAAAGGAGCTTCTGCCAGAACCTCTGAAGGGCAGAGCATTCTAAGGAATAGCTCTGGGCCGTGAGATGTGGCCAGGGACCCTCTTCCAGGAAGTGCTACCACCACTCTCGGGGCTGCCAAGCTCCAGACAAGTGCCTCTGGACCAGAACGCACTGGGCTCCATCCAGAACCTGCTATTTTGGTTCCTCCCATAGTCCCCTCCCAGGCCCTCCCTCAGGTGGTTTAATAAAAGACACAAAACAGAAAGAAGGCAGGTTTAGAAAATAAAGTTTGTTGGGATCTTGAACATTTTGGACAAAACTAACAAAAAGTATGAACACACATTCAGGTCATGTTGATGTGAAGAGTAACATCATCTTATTTAGTTCCTGTGACATACACATACAGCTGCTCAGGTACCAGGCTGCCCTGGGAGAAGTTGGTCGGGAGGTTACAAGGGCCTCCAGGCGGGAGCAGGGGCTGCTCCATACGGGCCGCCCTGGGGACCAGAGGGGACAAGGTGTCAAGGTTGATATGTGCTGCTCCGACTGTCTAGGTAGGTGTGTGGCTATCTGATTTCATTAATATCGAGTAGTGGTGCAGCCTGTGGCCTGTGCATTTGGATACATGGAGCGGGATCAGAAGCAAGCAATTCGGTTCACAGGTATTTGGCCACAGCAATTAGTAAATACATGTTCTGCATTGGGGACACGATCATATTTTGGTGTCAGTGAAAGGGCAAGAGGAGCAGGATTAGGAGACTAACCTGTTGATAGTTCTGATAAAACTTGGCCTGCGTGGGAATGAAAAGAAAAGGTGTGGGTGAGCCTGTCCTAGTTGTGGTTGCGGTGCACTGCCAGCGGAAGGCTAAAGGGGTGCCTGGGCCAGGCCTCACACGGCTCTGTCCGCCCCTGGGTGCTTCCTCACCACTTTCCCTCCGTTCACCTGATCGACGGCCAGCGTCTCCACCTCGGGCTGCGCCTGTGGTGGGGCGACGTGGTGGATGCGGTGGGCCACGCCGACATGGGCCTTGTGCTGCTTCTCGCGTGCAGGGCTGTGCTGCTCGCTCGAGCCGCGGTCAGAAGCGATGGGAGGAATGACGAGAGGCCTCTCCTTGATGAGGTGGACCTCGGCCGACTCCCGGGCCAGCAGAAACGGAGTGGGGTCAGGCATGGCATCCACGGGTTCGCGCAAAAGTAGTTTCCGGCTCTCAGCCCCAAATCTGTAGACCTCTTCGAATTCTGGGTGCAGAGGAGCCGAGAGACTCTTTTTCATCCGGCGGCGAGGCGTCTCGGGCAGCTTGTCTTTGGGGGGCGCTGGCTTGTAGCTGGCCAGCACAGGACTCCCGGACGGGCTGGCATCGGAAGTCCCGCTGGAGCTCAGGAGCTTCTTCTTCGCGGCATGCAGCTGGGAGGTCAGGTAGGCGATGGTGCCCGCGCGCTGCTCCAGCTCGCTCGACAGCATGTTCAGCTTATGGCTTTTCACTTTCAGTTCCTCCAAGTACTTCTTCTCCCTCTCTTTGATGGTGTTCTCCAGAACCATGATCATCGCGTTTTTCTGCTCCAGTTCTTTTAACAATTCGTTATTTTCGTTTTCTTTGAATTTCAGCTGAGCTTCCAGTTCTTCACATCTTTTCTTTAGTTCACTGCTTCTAGAAGTTCCATCTCCTAGAAGAATAAGCCGAGGAACCAAATTAAGAACCCATGGAGACTGAACCATCAGCACCTGGGAGGCAGAAAGACTTGTCCAGAGGGGCGGGGGAGATCGGGTGGTTTTTGAGGCCCCTTCTAGCTCTCAGTTCTTTTTTTATGCTTATTGCCTAAAAGAATGTCTCAATTTTTAAAAAAAATGCTGAAGTTAAAACAGGAAATTTCAGAGTATTAGACCTCACCACATACTTAGGATTAAACTGTTAGCCATTCCATCTGTCTGTTCAGAAAATACTTATCAAATGCCCACTACGTTCTGAAAGGCAAGTGTGAAAGATCTCTCTCTCTCTCTCTCTCTAAAGCACAGCCACCCTCCACCTCACCTCCAGCGTGGTCTCCTCTCCCATTCTCCTGTCTCCTGCTCTGAGAGTGAGGTGCCCCTGTGCTGTGCTCCCCACTGTCCTGGCGTCTCTTTACCCCTAAGAGCAGATGGGGCCGCTACCAGT
Organism: Cabassous unicinctus; assembly: GCA_029593785.1. Lineage (NCBI taxonomy): Eukaryota > Metazoa > Chordata > Mammalia > Cingulata > Chlamyphoridae > Cabassous > Cabassous unicinctus. The sequence continues at coordinate 5,192 of JAQZBX010087875.1, read as the reverse complement.
CGCTGTGCACTGCCGCCTGTCATCGCCCACCTCCTTGAGCAAATGTCAGCGCAACATCAGTGCACCTTACCTTCCCCACTCCCCTAGTGGCCTCAGAGCCACATCTGGGACCATTCTCAACCTCCCCCTGGCTGATGGCACTTAGCATCACATACAGGCCACCGCCTGGGTTCCGGAGCCCTTTACCACCACCCTGCCCCTCCTCACCTTGCCCCCCAGAAAGTGGAATGGGCTGTCCTCCTCTCCACACTCTTCTTGCTGATCGGGTTCCCTCACCTAGAATGTCAACTCCCGATTCTCCCTCCGGAGTGCAAATTCTGCAGCAATGCTTCATCTGACATTCCCCTCAATTCTGAATATCTGCTCTTCCACATCGTTACTTTCCCAGCTGGACTGAATCTACAGATGCCACAAGCCAACCCTGGCCCTTCCTCCTCCCTCACTGTGTCGCAGAGTCTGTTCACAGCCTTCCCTGTCAAGCTGAGTGGTCTACGCAGCTTTTCTCTGGTCTGCCTGTCCCTTTCAATCCACCCTGTATTTAGGAAGATTGGGCACCTGTCTAAATATTTTATTCCCCAGTTAAAAAATGGCTCCTTGTTGCCTAATAAAATCCAAAGGGCCAGACTCTCCTTCCAATGCCCTCCTCCATTTGTCCCCAGTGTTATGGCTCTTTCTTCTTCTGCTCCCAAATAAACCCTAAGCTTCCACCATTCCCCATCAAGCCTCCTGCCTCTGGCCTTTCTTTACTGCAACCTCCATCCCTGACCCAACTCGAGGCCTCGGTGTCCAATCTCCTTGCATCACACCCCACACCTCAGGGCCCAGCCCCAGGACCACACTACTGAGGGTCTTCCCTGACCTGCTGCTGCCTTCCTAGGACCTTGGTCTGCTTTCACTCCTGGCATTTTCCCCACCCGCCTCAGCCAGCAGCTCCTGCGATGTGTTCTGTCTGCCAGACAGCTTCAGAGGCCCTGTGGGCACGCTGACTTGTTTTGTGCATGCTGCCTTGCACATGTAAGCTCATGGCAGGTGGATTATTGTTTTTTAAATGTGTACCCATGTGTAATGTCAGTTAATGACCATCCTAGAAAGGATGCAGGCAAAGCTATTTCCAAGGTTTTTGGTTTTTTTTGGCCACAAAGACCAACAGTGGATTCTGAAACACAGCTCCATGGCAAGTGACAGACACAAAGAAGCGCATGGCTCTTAAAGTCACCTCTGAGGCCCAGGAGGCTGGCCACTGGGCTGAGCCTCGCTGCCTGCAAGGCTGACTTTCCACACAGCATTCCGACTTGGACACCTGCTTTACTTTCCACAAAGACTGCAGGGCAACAAGCCGGGTCTGACACAGTGCCCTGGTTTTCAGCCAACACAGGTCCACAGCAGGCGCCTGCCTCCTTTGAGGGAGGTCTGTGGCCAAAGGCCTTCGGCTCTACTCCAGCCGGACATGGACATCCTGGGGTCTTTCTTCCCTCAGGCAGTGCTGCAAAGGGCCGACACCTGGAGCCCTGGAGAACAAGACTCCCCCTGAGCTCTGTGTGTGCCCGATGAAGGGCAGCTGAATGGGGCCATCCGTGAAGGCAGGGAGGCTCTGGTCAGGATGGAACCAGCACATGTTGAGGACGCAGGCTTGGGGAAGTTAGGTAACTTGCCGAGGACCACAGGGCTCATCAGAGGTGGGGCGGAGATCTGAGTTCAGGTCTCTCTAACGCTAAAGTTGGAGCTCTTTTTGATCACACCATCCTAAAAGAGGCCATACCTTGGCAGCCATCATCATTCCTTGAAAATAATTTAGTTGTGCTGATTTCTCCTCTCGGAATGCAGCCCTGGCTAGGGATTAATGCTTACTGGCCTCCGATTTAGTGGTGCCACGAAGAAAGGAGCTGGTCCGACCGACCCCTCCCTCCACTGACTTGAGAATGCTGCTCTTTGGAGATGATCATTCTCACGAATAGGCACTTCCTCTTTTGCCAGTTTTCCAGCCTCCTATGGGAAGCTCCACTCCATCTCCTCCTCCACAACCTCTCCCTTCTTCTAGGAATTTCAGTCTTTCACCAGATAAAATTCCTATGAAAGCTGTGTGTAAGTTGAGCTGGTTGGCAGCAATTGTTCTTTCTCGCCCAAAGCAGTATTTCCCAAGCTTGCCTGAGCATTAAATCACTGCATCACTTTCAAACATACAGGCTCCCAGGCCCCATCCCAGACATTCAGAATCAGAACCTCCAGGGGAAGGAATCTGGGAGTCTGTATCGTAACCATTGTCCCTAGAGAGTCTTAGGATTGGGTAAGTTTTGGGTGCACCAGCGTATCGGGGTAGTAGCACTGGAAATTAAGAGTTGAGAACTCTGACTAGAGAGGCCCCGGGGCAAGAATCGCATTTCCTCAGATCAGCCTGGGCTTAGAGGGGAGGAGGAGTCAGGATGCGCCATTTTCCATGATACGGAAAACTCCTTTCCAAAAGTTTAAGTCATAGCAGGGTTGGGGATGGGTGGGTGTCCCTGTCTGCAGGTTGAAATCCTGTTCTCCCACATTCCTGGAGGCCGGGCTCCTGGCCCTGGGGGCTTCTGAGGAGGTTCTGACATCATGCCTCTGCAGAGAGACTGGATATCAGGTTACTCTGCCGAGGCCCCGAGAAGCCTGGTGGTGCCTTCTTGACCCACGCAGCCCAAGAGAGTCTTGGCTCCTGAAAGGAGCACTTAGGAGACTGTAATATGAGTAACACAAATGGTAAGATCCATCCTTGGTAATATACTGAAACCTGATGGGAATGGTCCATGTCTTTTATAAGGAATCAGATACCCTCATGACTAATCACTGCCATTGTGAAGCCTACTTAGAAAAAGTCATCTTAACGCAAACGCATATTCTGCATTTTCTAAATGCCGACCCTGCTTTGGGGAGCAGGCTCTTTGCAGAGGCCTCAGAGGCTCCTGGGAAGGCCCAGGTTTCTATCCCCTATGCCCAGCCTGGGCCAAGCTGACATCCTTTGGAGTCCCTGAGGTCTATGAGGATTCTGGTTGGGGAGACAGATGTTCTGCAGTCCAGATGGTCCTTCGGGGGGCTCTCCAGTAATCTGATCACTCACTCGGCCAAATAGGGACACAGAGGTAGTAGGGCCATTCTGCCAAGACTGGCTCATTCTCCTCTTTCTTTTTTGGTTTAAATCACATCTATTTTTATTTCCCAATTACAGAAGGAACGCATATTCATTGTAGAAAAATCAGAAAATCCAGAAAAGCACATAATAGATATTCCAAATATATGTGTCAATCAAGATATGAGTGATAACTGGTTGTAATAACTGAGGCTCCGCACTTCCTTCCCAGCTTCTCATAGAGAGATCTGGCCGTATTCATAGCAAAGGTGTTTTCTTCTAAGTGTGTAACTAGCGAAAACAAACGGCACCCAACGTACATCACAAAAGGAAACAAGACTGTCATGTACTTGTTGACAAGTACCTGTTCTTACCTGTCTGTTCTGAACTTTTGAGTGTCAGCTCATATGTTAAATCTAAAAAGCAAATAATATATATTAATTTCGTATGGTTATGGCATATTTCAAAATCTTTATCAGCTCTGAAAATGCAGAAACTAGTCTTCTAATTAGCCAACTCGTCCTGCCCAGAAAGGTCAGGCTTTGGGCAGCATTAGAGGCAAGTGTGAGAACAGCAGAAAATATCCGTGGCTACTAACCAGAGTTAAGGGGGGCCCCTCCCTTGCCCCCAGAGCCCCCTTTCCCATTCCCTCAAAGCACATTCCAACAATCCATAGTTAGTGAGCAGCTTCTCTGTATATTATGCATGCTGTATTTCAGTCATCAGTTCCAAAATGCATTGTAAAGTCTAACCATTTATTTTGATCTTTGAAATACCCCAGCATGCCAAAAAAATGCTTTAGAGCTTTAATCCTTGGTGCATTTCAACTATGCATTGAGTATGAGATGAGGTGTTCAAATGGACTGCCAGCGATGCTAGGGGTCTAAACATCATATTGGGAGCAGAGAAGAATTAGGAAAGAATAAAATCCCACTCTTCACTCTTCACCTGGTGAAACTGGGACAGCCTCTGATCCAGCCACTGTCTGAAGCTGTCCTTATAACAGACTCTGCTTTGCTCTACAAGCCGTCAGCAAGCCCCGGGACCCCGGGAAGTCCTGTCCAGGCGTGGCCCCCGCGGGCTGTCAGGGCCCCACGGTACCTGTGCAGTGCTGCTGCAGTCGCCTGATCTCGGCATGCAGCCCCTTGAGTGTGCTGGCGTGTTCCCGCTGAAGGAACAATAGGTTCTTCTGTGCACTGTGCAACTGGTTCTCCAGATTTGTGGCTGCCATGCTGACATCCAGATGACCTGCGGGAAACACAGACCCCGGTCACCATCCCTGACAATGAGGTCACAGGTCAGTAGGCTGGGCGTGGACGGTGCCTGCTGCCTGCCCTCCTTGGCTCTGTGGCTCCAGCTCTGGGTGCAGAGCCACGCAGCCTCCAGACTAAAGCAGGAAGGAAAACGGATGGGGGCTGGAGGGTGGGGCCTGCCAGCATGGGGGGCTGCGTTCACAACTGCTACAGTGAGGCCCAAAGCCCAGGCCATGCAGGCCCCCTTACTGAGCGCTCTCCACAGGCCAGAGGCCCAGTGCACTCAACTCCCACCCTTCTGGGGGCCAGATAGTGAATCCCCAGCATCTGGCGCCATGCCTGGCACACTGGTGAGTTATGAACACTACAAATTCACTTCACCTTCCTGATGAGGAAATGTGTTCAGAGAGGTTAATTCATGAACCTGGGGGCCACACAGTAAGTATGGACCATGGAATCAAATCTCAGAACTCCCTGATTCCAAATTCTAGCCTTAGCATATGCCACCAAACTTCAACATACAGTGACCAAAATTACTCTTGAAAGATTACCCTGACAAGGTAAGCACTGACTGCTTCCTCACAGGAAAACCTAGTGCCTGAGAAACGGGATGAACATTCCCTCTACATGGTATCTTGGACTGGCCAAAGCGAGAAGTAGGAGGAAGAGAGATTTGATTTCCAGAGGGAAGCCCCAGGAGTTTCATGGAGCTGACAGGAGCCCCAAATCCTTCTTGTGAACTGCCTAAGAACGTATCTCGCAGGGCCATGTGGCAGTTTCAGGAGACTGGAGTCTGTCCCCTAACTACCCTGCGGTTCCCCCCCCCCCCCCCCCCCCCCCCCCCC
>JAQZBX010087874.1:0-12817 GCA_029593785.1 Cabassous unicinctus | reverse complement strand
TTTTTTTTTTTTGAGGGGGGGGTTGTCTATGAAGGAGGCTGATTTCCTGCCTCAACCTCAATCTTTAGTTCCACATTTCTAGAAACACATTCTTGGAGGATATGACCACATGGATAGCAGCATACACAAATTGAACTCATCACCTCTCTACAAAGCCTGTTTCTCCCTCAATATCCCATCTTGGTTGAAGGAACCACCACCTGCTCTGGTTGCCATCGAAGAACTTGCCAATAATCTTAGACCCCATGCCCTACTTCAACTTACACTCAGTCTGTTGTCAGAACTTGCCAATTCTTCCAGTTCTTCCTGGCTCCAATCTTTAGAATAATGCCCAAGCTTCTGGGCATCACATATAAATGCTAGTTACCTGCCTATCTCTCCAGTGTCAGCAATTCATGCCACTCTGTTTCCAACTATATTGAACAACTTGCAATTCTTCAAATATGCTTTGCTCTTACTCTTCTGTGCTTTTGTTCATGCTGCTATCACTGCCTACGTCCTCTCCCATACACTTAGCCAATGCCTAATTTCCCATCTACTTATCCTTCAAAACCAAAATCAGATGTTTTTAAAAAATTATACATCATAATCAAGTGAGCTTTATTCCAGGTATGCAAGGGTGGTTCAACATAAGAAAATCAATCAGTATAAGATGCCACGTTAATAAATTGAAGAAGAAAAATCACATGATCATTTCAATTGATGCAGAAAAGGCATTTGACAAGATACAACATCCTTTCTTGATAAAAACACTCTAAACAATGGGAACGGAAGGAAACTTTCTCAATATGATAAAGTGCATATATGAAAAACCCACAGCTAACATTGCACTTAATGGTGAAAGACTGAACTCTTTTCTGCTGAGATGGGAACATGACAAGGATGGCCACTCTCCCTACTGTTATTCAATATTGTGCTAGGAATTTTAGCTAGAACAATTAGGCAAGAAAAAGAAATAAAAGGCACACAAATAAGAAAGAAATAAGTAAAACTTTCATCATTTGCTGATGAAATGATCTTATACTTAAAAAATCCTGAAAAATCCACAGCAAAACTATTAGAATGTATAGACAATTTCAGCAAAGTGGTGGGATACAAGCTTAATATGCAAAAAATCCATATCATTTCTACATACTACTACTAAGCAATCTGAGGAGTAAGAAAAAAATTCCATTTACATTAGTGACTAAAATAATCTAATATTTAGGAATAAATTTAATCAAGGACATAAAGGACCTGTATTCAGAAAACTAAAATATTGCTAAAAGAAATCAGTGACGATCTAAATAAATGGAAGGATATTCCGTGTACATGGGTTGGAAGATTAAATATCATTAAGATGTCAATTTTATCCAATCTGATCTACAGATTTAGTGCGGTTCTAATAAAAATTCCAATATCCTTCTTTTTAGAACTGGAAAAGCCAATTATCAAATTTATCTGGAAAGGTAAGGGTGCCTGAATAGCCAAAAATATCTTTAAAAAGAACAAAGTTGGAGTTCTCTCACTTCCAGACTTTAAAACATATTATCTAGCTACAGTGGTAAAACAAACAAACAAACAAACAAACAAACAGCATGGTACTAGCATAAAGATAAATTGACCAATGAAATTGAATTGAGAGTTGGGAAATAGACTCTAACATATATGGTCAGGTGATTTTTGACAATGCTGTCAAATCCACTTGGCTGGATCAGAATAGCTTATTCAACAAATGGTACTCAGAAAACTGGCTAACCAATTCTAAAAGAAAGAAAGAGGACCCTTATCTCACACCTTATCCAAAAAATAATTCAAAATGTGTCAAGGACTTAAATATAAAAACTAAAACCATAAAATATAAATATAAATACAGGAATGTTCTTCTACTACAGGGTGTTAAGAATGTGGTGTGTATTAAATGGGAAAATATAATGTAATTTATTGATTACAGTGAACGACAACATTGTAATGGTTTTTTAGCAAAAGCAAAGTTGGTACTATATTAATTTTAAAGGTTAAAAAAAAAAGAAAATGTAGGGAAAAATCTTCAAGATCTTGTGGTTGGTGGTGGTTTCTTGGGCCTTACACCCAAAGCACAAGCAACAAAAGAAAAAATAGATAAATGGGACTGCCTCAAAATTACATGCTTTTGTTCTTCAAAAGACTGTCAAGAAAGTAAAAAAGCAGTCTATTCAATTGGAAAAATTCTTCAGAAACCATATATCTGATAAGATTGATCTCCATCTTATATAAAGAGATCATACAACTTAATGACAAAACGACAAGATAAAAGATAATTCTTTTATCTCTCCAAGCAAAAGAATTGAAGAGATATTTTTCTGAAGTGGAAATACAATGGCCAAGAGACACATGAGAAGATGTTCAACATCGTTAGCTATTAGGGAAATGTAGTTCAAAATTACAATGAGATATCATCTTACACTATAAAGAATGGCCATTATTAAAAGAACAGAAAACTTCAAGTGCTGAAGAGGATGTGGAGAAATAGGCACACTCCTTCACTGTTGGTGGGTGTGTAAAATGGTGCAACCTCTGTGGAGGATGATCTGGCAGTTCCTCAGGAAACTAAATATAGAACTGCCATATGATCTGGCAATTCCACTACTAGGAATATATTCACTTCAGAAGAACTTGAAAGCAAGCATGCAAACAGATATTTTCACACCAATGTTAATAGTGGTATTATTCACAATTGCTAAAAGATGGAAACAACCTAAATGTCTAACTGATGAATGATGGAATATTATTCAGCTGTAAGAAGAAATCAGTTGGGAAAGCACATGACAACATGGAGGAAGCTTGAGGATATTATGCTGAGTGAAAAAAGCCAAACACAAAAGGATGAAAGTATTGTACGGTCTCACTGATATGAATTAAATACGACGAGTATACTTACGGAGTTGGCGGTGAAGTGTAGGTTGGTGGGAAATGGAATGTGGGATGAGAAGGGATAGAAGATGCTGGATGTTTGTAGAATGTTAAATAAGGTCAAATGTAAATAGTGGTCATGGTTGGACTTGATGGTTACACATTATAATGAATGTAACAAACACTGTTGATTTATGGATGTGATTGTGGCTGAAATGAATTGTCTAGGAAGATTAATGATAATTGGAGGACAGCTGGAGGATAATATTGAGAACGTATGACAATTTTAGAAGTAGTTGAGGATTGTTAGTAATATAAATATAGGAATGTTCACCTAAAGGGTGTTGAGAATGTGGTGATACATGGGAAAATATAACTAATGTAATTTATGGACTATAGTTAACAAAAATCATTATAGGGTAGCAGTTGTGGCTCAAGCATTTGGGCACCCACCTACCACATGAGAGGTCCCGGGTTTGGTTCCTGGTGCCTCCTAAAGAAAAAAAGACAAGCAGACACAGAGAGGGCACAACAAAAAGACACAGAGAGCAGACAGAGAGGGGAGGGGGAGAAATAAATAAAAAAAATAAAACTTAAAATTCATTGTAATGTTTTTATAGCAAAAGCAAAGTTGGTACTATATTAATTCTAAAGGTACAAAAAAAAAGAAAAGAAAAGAATATGGGGTTTGGTTTTGTGAGATACCCACACGATTAAGCATTTTTTCTCTTCATTCTTTTTTCATTAATAAGGAGAACTTGACTATGCCATTTAACTAATCTGTGTTCATCTGTGTATCTTGCTGAACACTAGAGGAACAACTGAGTTAGCAGTTAGAATTAGATGAGATAAAAGTGCCTGAAAAAGAACTTTTTAGGAGTAACTTTTCCATAACTTGTTGAACTGCCTCTTCTGTTATTTTTATTTTTGTGAATTTCAGATAAACTTGTTAATAAAAAAAAAAAAGAAGAGTGCCATTGTGTGGCCTTGTATTTTTTCCCACAACCCTTCCAGTTCTTTCCCCTTTTAGTCAGCATTTCACTTCTTAATAGTAACACATCAAGCCTTGTGAAATAACTGTTTCGGAACTCATGACTGATAAAATATGCTTAGTCTCCTCTCCCAGGAAACTCCAAGAATAATCTCTTCTGTGAGCTGTTTGACCACCTTCATATCAATAGAAAGATGTAACTTCCACCTTACTGACAAACGTTATAAATGCTCATTTTACGTAGTCACCGTCAAAGGGTAACTTCTGTCCTGGGAAACACTGTGAATGTCTGTTCCTTGATTATCTGTCCTGAGCACTGCACGTTTTCATCCTGCTCCCTGTCCCGTGCCCATCTGCACATAGACGTGTGGTATAAAACGCCCCCCTTGCTTTGTGGCAAGTGCAGACTCCAACCTCAGAAGCACTACGATCTCCAGCCACCACCACGGATGAGGATTTAGGCCATGACCAGACTCGGACTTTCCAAGAGAGAGAGGATGTCCCTCCGACCATCAAGGGTGAGGCCCCAGTAAGGCACCCATTAAGTGCTTTCTGTTCACCAAGCTGTACTTGTCCCTGTGTTTCTTTGGTCTGACGTATCCCTCACAGTTCAGTGGGAAACTGTCATTTTACACGACTCCCGGTTATACTCAAAACACATTGCGCTAATTAATATGTGAGTGAATGAATAGATGAATGTTGAGAAAACACGAATAGAGTGCCACTGTTGAAATTGCAATCCACTGGTGGCAAGATGTTGGGAAATATAATATTAACCAGGTTGAAAAATGAACCTGTAGTTCAGGCAGTCATAGAAAACCCAGAGACAGGACCACATTCCTGAGGGCAAATAATCATTTCACCTCTCAGATTTCTTGGATTCCTACTCATTTATCCACACGCATATTTCTTTTCTCCAATTGTGAAGAAGCAGCAGCATGCATTATTATTTTTTTAATTTGCAAAGCATATAATCCATTTACATGGAAAGTCCTTTTGACCTTGAAGATGATATGGAATGGAAAGCACATAGGTTGTCATCATTCCACAGGTGAGTGCCACATGAGTCTCAACTGATGCCGTTGTGAAGTGTGAGCTGACAGTTTTGCATCCATGGTACATTAATCTTGAGCTGTATAAACATCTGTTATCAATGTAGGTAACTTAGGTTTTGCTTTGGTGGTAGTTAGACAATTATCCCTGTATATTTCATGGACATGAAGAGGAGGAAAAAGTTAATTTAAATGTGTCTCCACATTGTGTCTCCACAGTACAAAAGACAGTGGGAATTTGTTGACTATCTACTAATTTGATCAATTCAGACAACTGACATCTGTTTTTCACCTGAATTATTAAGTTTTTGTTTTATTATTTGGAAAATTACTAAACCCCTATTTCAATTTGTTTTGGGGGAGAATGGCAGTAGAAATCACAATTAAAATGTTTTCACAAAGCAAAAATAGTCATTCATCAATTACCTATAAATTTGGGGCAAAGTAAGCAGCTGATTCTGAAATTAAGACATTTTATTTCTCAAGCCCCATCCATCTTTTATTAGACAATACAGGAGTATATTAAATATTTTTTTTCTTTCTCCTTCCTTCACTGTTCTTTCTTTCTCTCCCTCTCCTTTTCTCTTTCTTCCTCTCTCTCTCCCCCTCTCCAGTTGATTTTCTTTATTCATGGTGTTTATAATCTATAAAGTTGATGAGAAGACTGAATTAGGAATTCTGAAACATTTTTCCTAGGGGAAATAATGAAATAGATTTCTGTGAGCCTCTGCTAACAATGTTTTCATAAATTGATCAAGACATAACCTTGTTTGAGGAGTGATTCTGTTTAAAGACACCTTATTTAATATAAACTGTTGCTTCATTAATGTTGATCTCATGGCCAACAGTTCTATAAGTCATGCTGAATGAAGCTTAGTTAACATATGTATTTTCTGTCCAAGGCACATCACAGACTTCTTGTACTTAGGAACATCAGACAGCACCTCAGCATTCTTCTTCTTCTTCTTTTTTTAAAATATTTATTTATTTTTATTTAGTTATTTATCCCCTCCCCCCATTGTTTGGGCTCACTGTCTGCTCATCTTCTTTTTCTTTTTTCTTTTGGAGGCACTGGGAACTGAACCTGGGGCCTCCCATGTGGGAGGGAGGCACCTAATCGCTTGAACCACCTCTGCTCCCTCAGCATTATTCTTGAGGGCTATTTAAGACAACGAAGTCACCATAAAAAGCACAAAAAAGCAAGAAATGTGGCATTCAATAGATCATGGAAAGGGCAGTTGCTTACAGTGTGAGAGCTGAAACAAGAAGGCAGAATGTTACTTTATTTGGCCTTGGATGGGGATGTGTATGTCAGGCAAATCAATTTTTTTTTTTCCTGTACTGCACTTGTCCATGAATGACCATGAAAGCACCATGAATATTGATTTTTGGGTTACAAATAAAGTTTAGTAAGTAGGTAAATTTGCAAATACAGAATCCGCAAAGGATCAGGATTAACTGTATGTGATTTTGATAAGTACTGAAAATGAAAATACACATATTTCTATGATGAGTCATATAAAGAAAAAAGATGGCTTGTTTCCCATTTCTGTTTCTTAATTAAAAAAAAAAAAGAAGTCATAAGGGGCCATTTATGTAGGTAGGGTACTTATCCTTTGGCTAATAAACCCAGATTTGGAAAGTCATAAATATTTCGATGAACTTGAAGATTCTTGGGAACCTCAGATGACTTTTAGACTTAGTTTGGGCTCAAAAAGGTCTAATAAATAGAACCCATTTCATGTGCCTATGTTCTGAATCAATTGAGAAGACAAAAGATACAAGAGATATGGATCAAATTATTGCTCTTTTTTGAAACTTCTAAATCTAGTTTTGGAGAATTTAACAGACAATCACAGCACTTCTGGAAAATGCCAAGTTTCTTCATAGAGCAAAATGGTATAGATCAGAATGTGTGCTTCTTGTAGGCAATGCACCTCAAGATGTTGGGGACCAGGAAGAGACTGGGAAAGGCATCTCCAGTTTCTCCTTCCCTGCCCTGCTATTCCTTGAGAAGTGAGTGAAGGGCTGGAGAGACAACTTGCTGAAGTGATCATCAGTGGAGCTCCACTGGGTAGAAGGAGAAAAGAAGCAGTCATCCACCTTTTGGTTTATATGCTGTGATAGATTGAATTATGTACCCCAAGAACATAATCTTAAACCACATTTGTATGGGTGTGAAGCCAATTATTAAAAGGACTTTATGAAGATGTTAGTTTTAGTTAAGGTGTGGCCAACTGAATCAGGGTGGGTCTTAATCCATATTACTGGAAGCCTTATAAAGAGAAAAAACCTGAAAGCCAGAAGTCAGAGAAGGCCATACAGGTAAAACAAACAAACAAACAAACAAACAAACAAAAACAGAAGTCAGTGGAAATTGGAAGAGTCAACTCATGGAGAGAGATCTCCATGTGACTGGAAGCATAGATATAAGCCAAGGAACTCCAAGAATTTTGGCAAACCTGTACCAGAATGCTACAGACTACGGGGAAAAAGCAAGACCTTGCCAACACCTTGATTTTGGCCATCTAGCTTCAAAAACCATGAGCCAATAAATTGCTGTGTGAGCCAACCCATTGGATGATATTTGTGATAGCAACCTATCAAACTAAGACCGTTGCCTTAATAGTTTGTTTCAAATGATAGGCTTTTGGCCATGTTGAGTTTTTCTGTTCTCATGAATGAAGAACTGATAAATTCTGGTATATATTTCCCAAACTCTCTTTCCTTGCAAACATACTCAACTTCAGTAGACTAAACACAGATCTTAAGTCTCTACCTTAAACGTTGTGCCCAAAGGTGGTCGCGTCACTATCAAAACTATCACCCATAACTGTAAGCACATATTTAACAATATTAAAGATTGTGTCTTTACAGAAAATTTCCAGTAGGAAACTAAAAATACAAATATACAGATTTTTTTTATATACACAGGTACTCATTATTGTATGAACTAAATGCTCAAGTATTTGTCAGTGTTTACCAGTTTTTGTCTGTGTGCATGTCATGAAAATGTGAATATTGGCAACTTATACTTGACAAGAATAATAATTTTGATAACTGAGATTTTCATCCTCAACATCATTTTATCAAGACTTAATAGATTGAACAGTTTTGCCTAAAGGGCACTTTTAGATATTTTAAAATAAATATAGAAAGAATTGCACTAAGTGCATTGCATTTACAGTTCCTTCCATCTACATATCCTTTGTAGATTTTGAAGCTAGGACATTTGAAGAAGGAAGGTTAGAAATGGGTGGCTGGTAAGGAACAAAGGTTCATCATTGAATTAATTTGCAACATTTAAGAAACACTTTTGTTAGTTTAAAAAGCAATTTTAAAGATGAAAGACTAACATGTAGCCAAATGATTTTGTTAATAAGATTTACCCTATTGAATTTCTACTAAATAAACAATTCTAGGATCAATGTTTTAGCTTAAACATATTTTATCCACCCTTCTAATAAACTTTTATGAATTGACCTTATGATATATATTTTACTTCTTAGATGCACAGGGTACATAAGAAAAACCAAAGAAATCTGAATGAAAACAGTTGCAGATTGTATTTCAAAATAAAGCACTGTGTTTAATTTCTTTTATCCTTTGCCACTACCCTTTATGTAAGTAATAGCTTACATTACTTAGAGAGCCCAGAAAAAAATACTGCTTATAAGAATTAGCCATAAACTTGCTTTTCTCTTTCTCTTGCCATAGCTTTAAGCAAGACATGTTTAATCAAAAACAGAGACTACTTCTTTTTCAGACTTGTGTTGTGGTCTCCTGACTTCCTGAAAGGCATAAACAAAACCACTAAGCCACATCATAAAATAATTTTTTGCTTTAAGTATCAGTTATTATTATTATTAATATGAGTGAAATACATTCAAAAGAATTGACATGTTAAAGGCAAATTTATCTTGTGTTCCTTGACTGAATGTGAATTTTTGGTTGCCCCACAGAAGAATAAACTTCTAGAGACTGAGTTTATACAGTTTAAAGACCAAAATTAGACCTCTAAGTCAAGCTGAATAATAGAAAATTCAAGTAATTGGAGAACCAGAGGTACTATTATGGGGTGCTCTTGGGCTGTCTTCTTGAAGATATGTGAGTTGGAACTTTAGTTAATATTTGAACTTGAAACAATAGTCTGAATGCATGGTATCTAGGACTGAGGTAGTGCAAGAAGTATCCTTGTTCTGCTTCTAGATGTGATTAACTAGGGAGTGCTGGCTCAACAGAATAAGCTTTATTCAGTTTATCAAAGGAGAAATTTTGCGTGGCTAATCTATCTACATCATATTTTAATGCGTCAGAAAAGTAACAGATGGTGCCTATTCTATGTTGCTTTTATAGGCGTAAATGCAACTTCAACTTCTACCCTTCCTCTGGTTGAAGGGGTTGGAAAGCTATTAACTACCTTTATCAGACCGCCTCGCAGCTTGGGTTTAGATGCAGTGAGGATCCAGCAATTTGACTCTTTCCCCTGAGATTTGGAAGATGGTTGTGAGAATGAGGCCATCTTCTTGGAGCTTTTAGCTATCTCTGCTGGCCAGGACGGTCACAGAAATTGGAAGTTTTCTTGTGTCAGTGTTCCACTGTGCATTCTCCAGCTTCCAGGGTATCAAGAAGCAGGGACAGAGGTGCTGGCTTCTTCATCTGTCCTTGCAGTCTCAGGAGCATGGCTCCAGATATCCATTCTCCAACTTCTTGGGGGTGGAGAGGCACTGGAGCAGCGTCAGTGGGCCTTCTTCCTTCCCGCACAACTCCAGTGGCAACCTTAGTGGGTCAGTATTGATTGCTCTTGAAGCCATGCCAGGAGGCACAGCCAGGAAGCTGTTCCTTGAGTCTTTCCAATGATTTTGTAAGCACCAAATTCCCTATTTTAAACCTGTTCCTGCTTAAAACACTTAGAGCGGTTTCTGGGTCTTGCACTGCATTCCCTACTAATAGCGTAGGCGAGCATATAAAGATGTGAATGTTTAGAGCAAAGGGTTCTGGTTCAGTCTTAATAGAGGTCAATATTATCATTTTGAAGTTTTACCTCCACTTCCACCTCCATTAAAAAATGGGAGACCTGGTGTACCCAAATCCCAATTTATAAATCAGGTTAGAGAGTAATTTTTCACAGTAAAATGGATTTTTTCACCTTATAACACTCCGAACTGTTAAAAAAAAAAAAAGGTTAATTTGCGTATTTAGAATATAAATCATTGAAATAATCTTGAAAATAGTCTGAAAAAGCAGATGCAAACTTTCAAGTTCCAGATATGTTGTGATGGGAGAAGACTGTAGCTGGATTAAAATAAAGAATAGAATAATACCAAATGAATTTAAAAGTTTAAAAAGTGCAGTTTTTTCCCCCCCTGTCTGGATAGACAAAAGTTTTATTAAGTCTGGGTGAGCAGACTGTTCTACAGACGTAAGCTCCATGGAAAACTCCTCGGAACCTGTTCAAGGCAAGTGCAGTCTGAGCTCAAAGTGATAGCCAACCACGGAAAAAGCCATGGCTTGGACACCAAGAACCCAGAAGAAATTAGGGAAGGTCTCCTGAGGATCACCGAACCTAAAATAAAGTGAATATACTTTGTCTCCTGGTTTGGTTTCCATGGGAATTTGTGTTTGTGGGGGAAGCCTGAGATTGTGTGTTCCAGGCCAAAATATCTGGGCAGTTCAGTTTAGCCATTCACATAGTTCAGCTGACTGGAGGTTTTTTCTCTGTGGCTGGCATGGAGTGCCAATTGCACTGGTCAGATGAAAAGCATTGTCAAATCTCAGACTCGTATTTTCTACTGGCTGATGTTTGACAAATTTGGCTCTTGGTTTGGTGGCTGGGATTGTCCATGTCTGGAAGGGGAAGAGCTGGTTTTAGCAACAATTGTCATAAGCCAATGACAATTTAGTGAAATAGATAGCCTGTCGGTGAATCTGAATATTTCTTAACCCAGACTCCTTGTAATCTTTCATAATCTTCATTGCTCCCTGAGAAGGCAGGTGGGCGATTCACCAGATTGGGATGACTGTCTTTACTGTTTATGTTACGAAAGTCGAAGGGAAGGAAGGACATGTGGTTAGACTTTCTTTCTCCAGGAAGTGATTTGCAATGCATTCCCAGGGCCTTTCAAATCAATTTGTTCCAATTTGTAGATATTCATTGTACCCCAAAATTGCGCAGATCACAGTGTCAGATACCGGGCATAATCTGAGTGTCAAAAGCCTTCTCTGTCCTCAAGGACTTTGTGGTCTAGAAAGGTGGTTCTCTATCATGGCTGTGTAATAAAATCACCTGGGATGGCTTGAAAATATCCCTGCTTGAGCGCCCCTGCAGAGCACTTAAATTTCAGGGGTTCTTAACCTTATTTGTTCCACGGACCCTCTGCCAGTCAGGTGAACACCACGGACCAACACGTCCCCACAAGAATAATGTTTTTTGAATTTAAATTCAAGCTCGCGCACCCCTTGTTAAGAATTCCTGACTTAGAATATCTGTGGGGTTGAACTGTGGCATTGGAATGTTTTTAAAGTTAGCCCTGTGTTTCTAATAGGCAATTAGAGGTAAGAACTAAATTTAGTGCCATATTTATATATATATATATATATATATAGATAGATAGATAGATATATAATATATATATATATACACACATACACACACACACACACACAAAATTTAGTGGCATATATATATATATACACACACACACACACACAAAGTATGGGATGAATGCTGAAACTTATGCAAAAATTAGATTGATGTGGCGTGTTTTAGCATCCTGATTTTGTTTTGAAATCATCTTTTAAAAGCACACAGAATCCATGTGCCCTGAGACTAAGCCCTCTTAGTATTTGCTACTGTAACAATTAGTACTTAGCCTTTCATAAAACACATGGCACTTGAAATTGCATGTCATGCTCTGTCTAATTTGGCAGAACGGAAACTTGAGGGGGGTAAAGATCATGTCACTCTCTTTTCTAGCACAGTGCCAAGCACAATAAATAATTTTCGTTAAGTGAATGAATAAATGACCTTGCAAAAAGTAAATTGCTACACTTACAGTAAGTCATTGATACTTATTAGTGACCCACTATAATCTGGGGTCATCGATCATTCCTGAACAATATCATCAAATGCATAAATAACAGACCTAGAGTAGCTAGGACTATTTAGAATTACTTTTGTATGTTATGCTTCAGGCAAACTGGTCTCATCTCAAATGAGTAGACTTTAAGAAACATTTTGTGTTTAATTTTTGATATTTAGGTATTCACTCAAAAAAGTTAATTACTTCTTTATATTTTTTTCAATATTATTGAGAGAGATATTATCTCAATTAAATGCTAAGTCAAAATGTCTTCTTCTTAATTAAACGTTAACTGCCCCATTATCAAACTGTGGTCTTCATTCTCCTTTTGGCACCATTTTAAAACTTGATTTGTATTTAAAAACTCATCATTTATTACTCATTGGTTACTAAGAAACAGCATTTTGTAAGCTGTGTGCCTTTTTACAGCTACCAGTCCAAAAGCTAGCTATGGACAGAAGCAGGAAATAATTAGCAAAGTCACACATTATTCTTCTGTTTACACTTCAAGGCTACAGGTTAACACACTGGAAACATAAAGGGTTTTCCATTAAAAAAGAAAACTATGGTCAAAGTTTAGCTAAGTGGTCAAAAATATAACATGCTCCAAATTCCAGAAACTTTTCTTTAAAAACCAAAACAATTGTCTCTGGTGAAGATAGGGTAGACTATTTTTTTTTTTTTTTAAGATTTATTTATTTATTTATTTATTTATCCCTCCCCCCCTTGCTGCTTGTGTTTGCTGTGTCCATTTGCTGTGTGTTTTTCTGTGTCTGCTTGTCTCCCTTTGTTGCATCATCTTGCTGTGCCAGCTCACCTTG